>CALNHX010008085.1:0-65237 GCA_940337035.1 Agriotes lineatus
GTACTAGTCCTTTAGATAATGGAGTTGCAGTTAACTTTTTGGCAGTTTGTTGTACTAGTCTTTCAGATAATGGAGTTGCAGTTGACTTTTTGGCAGTTTGTTGTACTAGTCCTTTAGATAATGGAGTTGCAGTTGACTTTTTGGCAGTTTGTTGTACTAGTCTTTTAGATAATGGAGTTGCAGTTGACTTTTTGGCAGTTTGTTGTACTAGTCTTTTAGATAATGGAGATTCACCATCGCCCTCTTCCTTGAGATTGTTAGTCTGCATTATTAAAGCAATTGTACTTCTCCTGGTAATTGTACTTTTCACCTTAGGAAGGACAACCTGTGAGCTGTAAAAATAGTAAACATTTATTATTACATTTGCAAGAAAAGTTTTGTTTTTCATTTAGGCTACAGTAGACGCCCTAATTAAATTTTCTTGTTAAATTAACACAGACACTTTAGAACATATTATTTCAAAATATTTCCTTAAAATTAGATATACTCAATTATTAGATATTTATTGGATCTTAAGATTGCCATAAAGTATATGCACAGTTCTTCTAATTAAATTTCAGTATTATGTGACCAACGATGTCAAGTGTACCACTATAATAACACAATTAAATTACTCAAAATTCGTAACTTGTATCTTTGAAAAATACAGTTGCCGTTCTGGTCTGGGTTGCCAAAGTTAAGGTTCCTCTATGACATTTAATGTTAACGCTGACATCTTTTTGATTTTGCAAGTGTCAGATTATCAATTTATGAGTGCAAAGCTTTTGAGAACAAAAGCAAATTTGAATGACATTTCTTGAAAAATTTGTAAATCATTTATGAAGTAAAAAGATGAGCTTTTATTTTAAGTTTGAACGTGATGGAGGTTCCTCTATTCTACTGTCTGTTTTGACAGGTGAAAGACTAATTTCACAAATTAAATTGCCTATACATATTAGCTAACATAGAATTTTATGTTAGAGAGTTGCGATCGCTTTAAATTTAAGTATGCCTACAGTCATTAATACATCAAACCTGATTGAAGCTGGTCAACCTTTGAAGACATTCTAATTTTTATTTAATATTGACAATTAAGACAAAGTTATTATATGCAAAACTAGCTAAGTTCTTATATTTTATTTATTTTTTCTTTAAAAGATACATTGTATTTCATGCTGGAAAGGAAAATGATTTCATATCTGAAGCGAAATTCATGTTTTCGTTGGCTACAAGTAGTTTCAATTATCATCGATTATTATGAGACATGTATCAGCAAAACTTTTTGCATTGGTTTAAGCAGTTAGCAAAAATGTAGAACCCACAGTCATTATTATGGACAACGCCGCTTATCAACACCTTGGTAGCATGAACAGCTCATGTCTAAAAAGTGACACCAAAGAATGGCTAAAATGACAAGATGTTCATTTTGAATCTAAATCATTAAAAAAAGAATATTTGTAAAAAGTTGCTCTGTGAATCAACATTATTATCTAAACCCATGTCGTAAGTTCTAAAAGTGTTTATTTTTATAGAAATAAACCGCCGAAAGTCTATATCGCCTATCAACCGGCCATAAAGTATTTCGGCTTTCTTCTATTTCAGGTTGTCCACACAAAGAGCTGGCAGCAATATCACTAGAAATGTGGGCTAATGAAATCAAACATACAGAAGACAAAATTAATAAATGGTGGAATCCAGAAGTAGGATTTAGGCAGATATTGCTCCATTTATAATTAATTTAGATACAGCTAATGACAAAAGCGATACGGATTCTGACATATTCATTCATTCATTATCTTTAGCATCTTTTACTTTAATCACGTGATACTGAAATTTCATTATATGAACTATAATTGAATCGGTGAGTGCAAAAACGAAACAAGTTCAAATCTTCCATTCTGAATAAATCAATAATAACTGTATATTTCACCAATCGATTTTTTAAAGATTTAGTAAGCACAGAAAAGTTGTAGTAAATGTCACTGGAAGTGCTTCTGAAGTTCAATTTTTATACGAAATACTAAATTATTTATAGGAAAAAAATGGGCTGGACCTATTCTGTTCTTGCACTCAACATCGTGCCTATCACGCAATGGGAAAAAATCTATGTTAATTTGTTAATAATAACACAGCACAACTGATTAAACCTTCACCTTCGGCCTACTTTAAAAACTACAATAAATTAACATATCCAATTTCATTTTGATCTGCAACGTTAGAATAAGCCCTGGACATATTCTATCTTTACACTCATTGTCTGTCGCTACAGCAGTAGTGATAATAGTTTTATGTTTTTAGGTTCAACAGACAGGTCATGAAATTTTAAACAAAATGGCTAGATATCTCAGTTTAAGTGTCAAAATTTGAACTGTAGTTGCTGAACGCCATATTGAAATTTTTAACTGTAGGTACCTACTTGTTTTATAAATGACTGGGTACTTATCGTTTTGCAACCTTTATCATTTATAATACGTACTAAGCAACGCGAGCGCAGTTCATAGCACCTATAATCTTATTAAATAACTAGGTACCTACTTTTGTTGAAAAGCCGGCTTCCTTAAGATGTGACGCTGATGATGGAATTACGCGAAATTCACGTCCTGACAGGATTACAGGGTTGGCGGAGTTGGAAAATTTTGTTTTTGACGCGCCATCTGTTGAGAGTTCTAGTATCTGTTTCAATAACGGTGCCTAATTTAAAATTCGATTTGTTTAATAAACGTCATGAGTGAAAATTTCTACTAAATCATTAAAAATACCCAAAAAAGTGCTGTGTGAAAAACTGTAGTTCACATTAGCTAGAAAATGTATTTTTCCATAGTTTTCCAGAAAATACAGATTTAAATTTGAAATGGAAAGAATCTCTACTTAATGATACTGGTATAATAACACTTTATGCATTAATTGTACTGTTAAGTGTAGCAACATAAATATCTTCACTTTTACGATATACAGGGTGATTCATAAGTAAGGTTATTAAATTAAATGGGTGTATACTGACACCAGTAGAAGTAGAGGGTGGGTAAACTTCGATGTTTTCATATGGAATCTCTATAACTGTAAGATGTACTGAAAAATAGGCCCCCCATCCTCTATCTCTTTTTTTGAGAAAAGCTTAATGGTGCAAACCAAAATTGGTTAACCGTTTTTTGTTGTAGAGTTATAAACAAAAGTCGGATTTTTGGACTTTTGAGGCAATTTTTTGATCAGGGTGCAGTGGCATAGTCAGTTTTAAAGGTTTAAAATTTCGAATTATGCTATAAAGTTATATTTTTTTATATGGAAATCATAGTTGGCTCTGTCTTTATGGGAAAGAGGTTTTTTCTTTCATTCCAGTAATATACAGGGTGTATCTGAATTGCTTGGCCAAACTTTACCAACGTGATATATGGAACAAAACTGTAAAAAAAAGTTCCTATAAACATGTGTCCAAATATGCTTCCTTAAAAAGTTACCCGCGATTTTTAAAATTGGTACAAACAAAATATAATGAGGTTGTTATTTCAACCGTTTATCTGAGTTTGTCAAGTGTGCGGTGGGCGAATTAAATATTACCTTTTTGTTTCTTAGCAATTATGTGATGGACATAAACAAAGTTTCACATTTTCAAAGTTAGTTATGAATTTTATTAGCAAAGATATGGCAGACATACATTTCACGTATGAGCGAGCAAATGACAACTGTAGTTCGGCTCGACGACTTTATGCCGAAACATTTCCGAATCAAAAATGTCCAGCTAAAGGAACTTTTGCGGCAATCCACCAGCGTCTTCGTGAGAGAGGATCTTAAACGAAATACTGAAGATTGTTGGGTTAAAAGAAACATCAGAACGATGGAGTTGGAAGAAAATGTACTCGATACAATTGTGGAGAATCCTAAAAATGGTAGGACTAAAGTATCCTTAAAAGTTGGTGCTTTGCATAGTACGGTATGGAAAGTTTTGCATGAACAGCTACTTTACCCATATCACATACAGCAAGTGTTGGGTCTTAGTGCAACTGATTTACAACCATGAATGCTGTTTTGTAATTGGTTTCTACAGTAGTGTATCAATTCGAATTTCCAATCTGTTGTGCTTTTATGGAAGAAGCAAACTTTTCTAGGGAAGCAATTATTAATTTCCATAATGACCATCAATGGGCTGAAGAAAATCCTCACGCGATTAGACAATCAAGACACCAAAAAACTTTTTCTTGCAACAGTTGGGCTGGCACTGTTGGCGATTATTTATAGGACTAATGTTTTTACCAGACAGATTAAATAGGCCAAATTACAGGAATTGTTTGGCAAATGATCTACCTATCTTACTTGAGGACGTTCCGTTGGAAATGGTCCACCACATTTCAGCCTTGTTGCTAAGGAGTACATAAATAATCATTTTCCGAATCGTTGGATTGGTAGAGGTGGCCAGTCGAGTGGCCACCGCGCTCTCCAGACTGCAATTCGTTACCTCTTTTCTTATGATGCCACCTAAACCATCTTGTTTTTTTGTAGTTTTGTTCCATACATCACATTGGTAAAGTTTGGCCAAGCAATTCAGATACACCCTGTATATTATATGTCGCCGATTTAGTCATTTTTACTACCTACATTATAGCAAAAACTTACAATTTTCTAATTAGTATTTAATATTGCTTCGTTTTTTAGTTGAGGGGTTGTGTTACCCAGAATATACCTGATTACACAAAGCATCTGTCATTGCGTTGTTACAATATCGACCGTTTGATTAACAGAATTAATCACTTTTGATTGTTGCTTATAATATTACATAGTGCCCGTTGTAAGTTTGGGCACATATGGAAAATTGTGATATTATCCATTTATCAGAAAATTTTATTCTTGATAAAACTTCCTGCATCCTCTCAAACTAAAAATGTACTTGCCAAAATCTAAATATCTCATTTCGTACACAGGTGAGGTTCAAAGATATGAAAATGGCTCAAGAATAAAGTACTCTCATTTTTCAAAATAGGTAAACAAAATTGTTATTTGGAAATATTTGTTATAGCACTTCAAATAAAAATTATAATTGTTTTGAATTGTTGTTGATGTTTGAATTCTTTGTTATTAAATTTTTTGAAGGTACCTTTTTTTACTTTGGACACAAGAATGAATTTTTTAGCACCAATTGGAGTTGACGTAATGTTCTGGTTGCTAAGTGAGCACAACTCAAGTTTGACAATACATACTTATCGAATCCGATAATAACTTTTAAGTATCCCATATTTTGTAATACACAGGGTGGTAAAAAGATTAAAAAACCAGTAAAAGTTTTTTTTTTAGAATAGGTTGCTGTGACTTCATATTTCACACCTTTCAATTATAAACAACTTTCCAAATAACATTTTTGTGTATTTTGAAAAATAAGGGTAGGTACTTTACTCTTGAGCCATTTTAATATTTGTAAACGTCTGCCGTATACGAAAGGGGATATTTCAATTTTGGCAAGTGCATTTTTAGTTTATAAAAATTCCAGAACTTTTATCAAAATAACATTTTCTGATAGCTAATGAAAAATTCCATGTGTCTAAATTTATGATGAACCCTGTATACTCAGTTATATATTATGATGTACCTATATCATTGTAATGAAAAAAAAATCTTCTTTCCCATGGTGCTATAGCCAACTATGGGTTCTATATAGAAAATTACAACTTTATGGTGTAACTATAATTTCAAACTTTTTTTGAAAAACCGACTACTCCACTGTATTGTTATCAAAAAAGTTCCTAAAGAATGTAAACATTACTTTTTTCTATTTTCATAAATAAGCGAAATATAGCCAGAAACAAAAAGTCGAAAAATCGAACTTTTATTTATAACTCAAAAATAAAAGACGATAGCCCATTTTGGTTTTGACCATTAAGCTTTTCTCTAAAAAAGGGATCAAGGATGGAAGTTAATTTTTCCATACCTTCTATAGTAAACGAGATTCCATATGAAAACATTGAAATTTGCCCACCCTGTACCTTGCACTAAAAATTACTCGCTTACGGAGAAACTTTTGCTAACTTTTGAGAATCACTGGCTAAATCTCTAAGATGATTTGTGAGGCTTTTACGGCCATTGTCATTAAGTAACAAACGACTTCCTGGATTGGACCGTGTCATGATTGAGATCGAGAAACTCAACGTTTTGCCCACTTTCGTAAGGGGCTTCATCAGGAGGAAAAAAACAAAAGAGCACGGTAACCCAACGTGTTAACCACGCCAGTGGCAAAACTCTTTGCAAGGGAAGGGATAGAAGAGCACGGTAACTCAACGTGTGAACCACGTCAGAGGCGAAACTCGACTGAGTCGTTGAGTTGTGGTTAACACGTTGAGTTACCGTGCTCTTTTGCTTTTTTCCTCCTGATGAAGCCCCTTACGAAAGTGGGCGAAAAGTTGAGTTCTTCGATCTCAATCATGACACGGTCCAATCCCGGAAGTCGTTTGTTACTTAAATCTCTAAGAGTTCATTAACCTAATGCATCAAATGTACCTAATTAAAATACCAAAACAAGCATTTTTTGCAGCAGTATTTTATCTAAATTCGGTCTTCTCACAACCACCTGTGCGGGCTGAAGTTCATAGAAATTCAATCCAGTGACCATCAATCAATTTAAGCAAATGTTTTAATATTTTGTAGGATTATTATTAATTTTTGGTGTATAGTTTATTATGCAAAGTTGTTCTGTTTATTGTCCTCTAACAACCGCTAAATTTAATGACCATACTTATGAATTACCTACCCTGTAGATGTTAATCGACTGATAGAGCATCTAGTTGTATGCAGCCAACATTTTGCAACTAACTGCTTCCATGTAAAAGAAGAAAAATGAAGACTAGTTGCAGGAGCCATACCATTTAATGTATTTTTCTTAATATAATCTTTAATATCTACCGTTTCAATATACCTATATTTTACGAGGCTTGTACCATAAGTAATGCCTGTTGGCCTGTAATACCGTTAAATTAAGAAATATCTAAAAGAAATCTTGTATTACATTTATTCAAACTTTGAACTACAAAACATTATTTTTCAACATAATCCCTCTCTCTTTCTAAACATGTGCTCCACCTTGAAACCCATTGCTCAAATTCATTTTGAAAAAAAGATGCATTTGTGTTTGCACTTTAAATCTTTTCGGGCGTGGTGATGACATGTGACGCCAATTTTTTGACTTATTCTTAGTTTCTGAATCATATGTAGACACCCATGGTTCATCCCCAGTCATAACATTATAAAAAAAAATGGTCCTGGTTCTTTGAAGGTGTTTATGAGATCAGCTCAAATCTCCATTCTTTTTTTTTACTGCTTCGATTAACTGACGAGGAACCCACCCAGCACACACCTTAGAATAACCAAGATCATTTATAATTTTTTTCACAACATTGTGTCCCGATCCAAAAAGCACTAACAATTTCTAGAACAGTCACACGTCGATCTTCACGAATCATTGTATCAATGCGCAATTTTGTTTCATCAGTTCCAAAAGTAACCGGTCTTCCTGAGCGTGGCTTATCAAAAATATTGGTTTCACCAGCCTTAAATTTTCTCCACCATCTACGCACATTACTAACATATATAGTCGACTCACTAAACATTGTTAAAAGTCGTCTATGAATTTCAGAGGCAGAACAACCTTCTTTTTCCAAAAACTGTATAACTAGGTACTCTTTGTTTTAATTTACTATCCATACTAAAAATCGTTTTCAACGCGAATCAACTTGTCAGTTTAATAAACAACTGCCATAACAAAACAATAAATGACCAAAGCCTTCCTTGATTATTTTGTTTGTCTTTTCCAGTCTAACAGCCATCACTGACGGTACAAGCCTCAAAGATAACAAACGATAATGCTGCTTCTTCCACTGATTTACCACCTTTAGCCGATCCTGAGGAAGTCCTACATCTCTTGTACCTCCCAAATTTCACTTATAGCTGCAGAAATAGAGAATTTATTTGATACAAAACAGTTATTAACTCAAAAATTGAAATGCTTGGAAATCAGATATGATAATGTAAAGAAGGAATTGGAAATCGAAAAAGAAAAAGATAATTTTGAGTGAAAATGTATAGAAAAAAATTAAGAAGATGTGACAGATCCTAGAGCAATATTCTTGCTTGATCAAATTAAGAAAAAATATTTCAGATAGTCAGAAGAAACCACTCTTCATTGCATTTCCTAAATTCTGTTCTCCCAAATTTTTCAGAAATGTGCTCTTTAGATTACCTACCTTGCAGAACAATTTAGTCAAAACTCGATTAATGTCAGGGATTGAAACTTTGAGTAATCTAGAAAAAGTTTAGTCTTTGGTAATAGACGATATGACTGTTCGAGAAATGTTTTGTTATTTGAAAGCAGAAGATCGAATATTTGTCCTAGAAACTATTCCTAGAGCACACAATAATATACAGGCAGACCTCGCCGTTCGCGGGGGTTACGTTCCAGAAGAATGCCGCGAAGCGCAAAACCGCGATGCGCAAGTAAACACATAAATGATAAAAACGGGGTTAGGTTCCATTAACTAGATTTATTTATGCTATGCAACCTCAAAAAACCAAAACTTTTCTGCGTTTTTTGTCTGGTATATCTGAAGCAGAAACTTTACTCTTTGACGACATGGTTTTCCGTGTTTTAAAAATTAAACTCAATTGAATTTTCGGCAGAAACGCTCGAGAAGACAGTAAAGCTTGAACTAAGATTCCATACGTAACATAAGTCTGCCACTTGAATCTAGAGCTCAAATGTTCATTTGTTTATTCAAGTTATAATTTTACAATTTATTTCAGGTCCAATTTGGTAATAAGAGATTCAAAGGAATAGGCTCGATAAGTGTGTTTAAAAGTTCGTGATAAATAATGTTATTTAGGTGTCCATGACATAAACCGCATACTTTTGCTTTATTTACTTACGGCCGGTCTTATAAAGGTCACTAATCTGATGTTAACTTTAAATCGCTGTTAAAATAAACAAAAGCTCATCGAAACGTTGGTGCTTATGACATATTATTCATTAGTAAACACATTTTTATGCTCGCTTGTTTATTTTAACAGCGAATTAAAGTTAACGTCAGGGGAGTGGCCTTCATAAGACTGGCTGTTAGTGTGTGAAAGTTGAAACAGTTGGCAATTCCATCCACGAGCGGCAAGGCAATCCGCGAATGGCAAAGAAAAGGGAGCACAAAGATGCCCCGCGTAAAATCAAATCAGCGAACCGCAAAGCCGCGAACGGCGAGGTCTATCTGATGTATCTATTCGAATAGTTATTTAAATATTTATTTGAATAGTGAATAGTATATAATAATTTAAATTATCCAACTAATCATTAGAATTTTCAACTAACTATCTGATCAATTCAGATTCAATAAAAATTTAAATTGTGAAAAGAATGACAAAATCCAATTTCACATTGAAACGTATAAAGTTCTTAGCCCAAACAATAATAACAAAACATATACAAAAAGTTAAAATTTCATTAGCTTGCAGTTTTGCATGTACAATTCATCAAAAATTAAAGAAAATCATATTCAAATGAATGAAATATTCAAATATTCGAATATTTGAATAATTCAAATATGATTCCCAGCTTTAATGTACTGTGTGTCCACGGATTTAGTTTGTATAAGGTGTAAATAACAAAAAAAAATTGAGTTAGATACTAATATTCTAGGAATCACTCCTACTTGTTCTCAAACCAAGATTTTGAGAAAATCAATCAAATTAATTAATATAGGGGGTGTTTTTGAAGTGATTTTTAAAAAATAGTCAAGAGTAAACTACTTTTATTGGAAGAGATAACAAAAAAGTATTAAGAAAAGTTGTTTAGAATTAACAATAATTGCAGACTCAATTTTCAAACAAATCGACCTACTTTGATTTAATTTTTTTTTAAATTTTTACCAACATACTTTTTATCGTGGCTGTAGGGGGCACTATAATTGATTCATAAACTAAGATGCTAAAAAAACAATTAAATGCCTCCTATGATAAAAAGTATGTTGGTTTAAAAAATCCAAAACAAAAATTAAAAATCAAAGTAGGCCGATTTGTCTCAAAATTAAGTCTGTCATTACTCTTAATTCTAAACTACTTTTTTTATCTCCTCTAATAAAGGTAGTTTACTCCTAACCATTTTTTAAAATTCAGTTTTGAAAACACTGAACACATTGCTTAATTCTCTCAAAATCTTTGTTTGAGCATAAGTAGGAGCAATTCCTAGAATATTAGCATTTAACTAGAAAATGTTGATAATTTAGAGACTAGTTATTGAAAAATATTTATTTCTAAACAATTTTACTTGACAAATTAATGTAGCATTATTAAAATATAGACAGTGGGCCATAAAAAACAATACCGATTTTGTAGCCTTGTATATTCGTAAGTCATAAATATTTTTAAATGATTATTACACCATCAAAAAGCTCCATCTTTATAGATGGAAATGAAGCACTTCTATTCCAAAGAGGTACTAATTTAAATTTTTGTGTGTTGTTAAATGAGGCCATGCAAAAAATTGTTTTAAAAAATATATATTATTAGAACTTTTTGAAATACAATAACAAACATTGTCTAAATTATTATCTAAAGTGTGTAAAGCACTAGCCTCTACACCGCAAGGTAAAATGAAGTTGCCGATAATACATACATACACACAAGTTCTAAACAACACGAGTCAAAGAATTGCCAGGCTGATGAGCAAGCTCACAGATGCGTGAACTTCCTACAGTACAATAAGTTTTATAAAGAAAGCAAAGTCAACCCTAATCATTCCTCCCTCAGTAAAAATTGTCTTTCAAAACTGGCAATTACAAATAAAACCCGACAATATATCAATTACTAAAATGACTCGTCACACGTAATCATGACCAAAACGTTGATTATAACCTTTCACAACTAACCTGGCTCGAAAACACTTCACCTAACTATTCTGATCAGTTTTAACTTTATAAATCCACTTATTACGAAGTGGTTTACATTTAGGGGGCAACGGTACTACCTCATAAAAGTTACAAGTTTTCAGGGTTTCAATCTCTTCCTGCATTGCATGTTTTGATTTGTAATGTTGAGGTCCAGTTGTGGCTTGTTCAATAGTTTTACATATCATAATCTCTGAAACTTCTTTGTGGCGTGAATTCATAATTCATATTCTTATATGGGTATTTCGCCACTCTGAAAATTAAAATATTAAATAACGAAAATATTAACAATGAACGTTTCGAGGGACAATCTGCCCTCGTTATCAACGATTAACAATTAAAACGAAGAAGAAACTTATCTTTTTCTCTCTCGAAACGTTCGTTGTTAATATTTTCGTTATTTAAAATTTTAATTATCAAGTAGGTATAGATATCAACAAACGTCAATGTCAAAAAATTCATTGGAGGTTGGTCGTTTTTCCTTCCAGTGAAAAAAGATAAGTTTCTTCTTCGTTTTAATTGTTAATCATTGATAACGAGGGCAGATTGTCCCTCGAAACGTTTGTTGTTAATATTTTCGTTATTTAATATTTTAATCAAGTAGGTATAGATATCAACAAACGTCAATGTCAAAAAATTCATTGGAGGTTGGTCGTTTTTCCTTCCAGTGAAAAAAAGATAAGTTTCTGCTTCGTTTTAATTGTTAATCGTTGATAACGAGGGCAGATTGTCCCTCGAAACATTCGTTGTTAATATTTTCGTTATTTAATATTTTAATTTGCAGAGTGGCGAAATACCCATATAAGAATATGAATTAAGTTTTACATATCGGTCGACCATCCATGCTACTCCAGGTCGAAAGGAAAAGAGATCATCTTCGAATTCGTATCTATATTCTTTACACCAGGCCCGAAACTCTGGGCTGCTCCTGCAGATTCGTCTCGATGGTAAAATAAACTACACATTGAGTCAACCCTCGGTTTTCGTTGCTTTTCCCTGAGTATGTTTCCTTCCATATTTCCGCATCCACAATGTAATGTCCAAAAGTCTCTTTTTTGGAAGTGGTATGGGTGGTGGTGTGACAACTTTCGACCGAATTCTGCTTTAAATAGACGCTTCCCCTCCAGTTGCTTGTGGGATTTTATCATTGGATTTGCTATCTTCTTCTTTTCCAATCGATTCTTCTCCTTCTTCACTCGATTCTTCTTCCTCTGGAATGGCGGGAAATTTCTTCTTGCACTTCGAGAAATCTTCATCCGATACTGAATCATCATTATGGAGGTGAATTGGAACTGATGTGCGGACTTCTTCATAGGTTTCGTATGTAAGGATAAATTTTCCTTCTGAACACCAAGTCCATTCCTCGTCATTTGTGGTGTATTGTGGTTCTGCAATTCAATTGTTTCAAGAATTCCACAATCTATAATCTCTAGTAGTCGTAGCATACCCAAATGAAATATCTTCACCACCTCGAGAAATTAACTTATCCGTATCAGGGCCCAGTTTGAGTTTATACGCTTTCAAGCCAAGAGAGCCCAAATAATTTACGTATACATTACTTCATACCAAACATAATAAGACACATCATTATATAATCTCGAGTGTGGAAAATGGTTTTTTAAAATAAATGAATGTAGTTGCTAATTCAGCCCACAATCTCTTGGGCAGTCCCGTTTGTGCAAGTAGGTACAAATCCCTTCAAAAACGATTCTATTCATCTTTTCTGCAACTCTATTTTTTGCAGGTGAATAAGGATTTGTAAACTCTTGTATGAATCCACATTCGTGTGCTAACTCACCAAATAGGCGATTTTTAAATTCTAAACCATTATCACAACAAACTCGTTTTAATTTGAGCCCCATTTCTTGCTCAACACGTTTTAAGCAATCTACAAATCTGGAAAAAACTTGATCTTTCGATTTAAGCGGAAAAATACAAGTAAAGCGACTAAAGTCATCAATTATCAAAAATGTGAAACGTGCTGTCAAGTGAAGCTGTTCTACTTGGTCCCTAGAGATCCACATAAACCAGATCAAGTCTTTCTCTTGAGTTCAAATAACTAACAGCTTTTCCTCTTTCACGAGTTACCTAACAATTTCACTAGGTTTTCTCTAATTAGAGTTTCTCTTTACAGTCAAAAATTATATGAGAGGCTGCTTCGTCTTCTTCATATTATAGTCTGCATATGGGTTCACCATTTAGGACGCCTATTGTATGCATGTGCTTGCGTAGGTTGCAGCTTCCAGTTATTAATCCTGTCACTAGCCTAATTTGGTGTCTGGTTAGACGCAGTACATCATCTGTTAGTTGTTTAGATGGTGTTTTTAGCATGCTCTTGCTGTGGACCATTAAATACTTACTATTTCTGTTTCCTCTTTTGCGAGGGCATCAGTTTTTTCATTGCCTTTTATCCCCTTATGCCCCGGAATGCACACGAGGGTTGCTATGTAGTGATTTGCCAGGGTTATTAGGTTTTGAAGCCAGTCCCAGACTAGTTTTGAGTTAATCCGGTGGCTAGCTAGGGCCTTTATAGCAGCCTGGCTATTAGTTAGGACAAGGATATCTTTGCCTTGATAGTTTCTCTTTGTTTTGTTTGCTTTCCATTCTATAGACAAATGTCTAGAGTTTCGGCTTGGAATACTGTTCCCAACTTCTTCAAAGATGCACAAGGTTCAAATCGGGGAGATTACCCATATATCCCAGTTCCAGTGCCACTATTAGTTTTGGATCCATCTGTACCAGACTAGTTTTCCTTCCTGACCACGTCTTTGTGCAAGCCCTTCGTTCCATTCTAGCAGAATGTAAAAGGTTTGTTAAGGTTATGCCTAACTGGCATTGTGTCTCTGCTCATTTCTAGTAATGGGTTAGTGATAATTCTTGTTATTCTATGACCAGAGACTAAACTGGTTTGCCAGTTTCCATTATAAGTCAGTCTATACGTCACCATCCTAGTCTCTGCCTTGATTGTGATATGTAGAGGAGGAAGGCTTAGCAGGGTTTCCATGGCTGCAGTTGTAGTGCTCCTCATCACCCCTGTTATACACAGACAAGCCAACCTTTGGAGTTTGTATATTTAGCCTCTTAGCTCACTTGCAACTGTTCATTGAAGAGGTTTGGCAGTTTTAGCCTGTCCAGTTTTCTTCTTCTAGTAAATGGAACCAGTACCATTTTCTGCGGATTTACATTTAGGTTCTCTTTGGTACACCACCTTTCCACAATTCTTAGAGCTTTCTGCATGATCTCTGAAACTGTTATCAAACTTCCCCGAGATGAGTATTGCCAGATCATCGGCATACCCTTGGGTGTAGTAACCATCCCTATTTAGTTCGACTAGGAGCTCATCCACTATCATCGAGATAATATAATTATTGGCGAATAGTAGAGTAAACATCTGGTAATCTTTGAAAATATTTAAATGCGTGTTGCTCTGGATCTATATCGATGTTGACAGCTTTTAGTTCCTTAACCTTACAGTCCACCCGTCCGATGAAAATTGACATTTCTTTACCCTCTTTGATGGCTAATTTTTCGAATTCTGTTCAAAGACTCGTCTTTACGAACACTCGACGGTGGTTGGTAGGTTGCTGAAACGTCGTCCCAGATCTCTTTTGCCATTATCTCATTTTTCAGTATTTGAATTTGACAGCACTGTAAATGTAAATAAATAGTTGACCTTGCTTTCTGGCATCTAACTTTCCACTTTTGTTTCTGCTCTGCATCTGCAGGTTCCCTGTCTGTTGCATCAAGAATTTCCCACAGTCCGCTATCTTCCAGAAGTAATCTGATTTTCTTTGCCCAGATTTCATAGTTGTGCTCAATATGTAAATTGACTCTCATTTGTTGTAAACCTCCTTCTCGAGATTCGGCCATTTTAGTGATAAATTTCGGAAAAACACAAAATAAACAGTTGGTCAAAAATTATTCTGAACAAAAGTTCTAGTTTTGGTTGTCTTCAAACAGCTGCAAATTCGTAAATTCACTTGAGTAATCACACACTTCGATTTTTTCACAAGTGACAACACCACAGTTTTTGTTCGTAAATAAGCACTTTTCAACTAGGAAAAAATTACTAAATACTTTAAACATACCTTACAGTGTTCACACTTGTCGCATAAATCAAGGACAAGTCAATTCTTCCTTAATTTCTACGTCAAAAACTCGCTTGATCGAGTTTCTGCTGGTTTTCTTTTCACCGCTGCACTTAGCAACGCCCTAAAATTCACAATCTCTGTTTTCGGTAAAAATGCGTACCTGTTGATATTCAAATTTAATCTCACTTTTCGCCTCTACTGCATCGAATTTGTAGATTCATATCAAAATTAGCATCATAAATAGTCCAAATTCTTGAGACCCTCGTTTATTATCAGCATGTGTCTGGCATCTTTTAACATGAAAAACAGCTCGGCTCTTCTGATAACCACGCTCTGCTACCATTTGTTGATAATTGTGATGATATCCAGGGTAATCATTGGGAATGTGAATGTTAAATTGAAAGTCGACTCAAACGTTTATTAAAAGCACTTTATTCCTGCTCTGCTAATTATGCTCTTCATTACAATTGACACTTAATTTGGTTTTACTGGCCAAATCAAAAGATTCAGTACTATGCTACCTGGCATCAAAATATCAAAACAGCAATAAATAATTCATGAACAGATGAGACACAAAAGATGTAAAATTAACAATTTTCCAACATAAGCCATGGCACGAAGTTGTTTGAGGTATACTTTCCATACACCTTGTAACCCGTTTTTGAGTAATAAAGACATGTAACGCTGCAGCTGAAGATTTCCACATGCATATCTCATATCCTAGCCTGCACCCACCCTCTACTTTATACAAGGTCAGCAACTGTTTGCAGAATAGTTATAATTATAATTAGAAGGAATTAGCACTAATTAGAAAACAGAAAATTTAATTTTGTTGTCACTCTCACAATGAGCTTTCCAGTTGCGATTCTCATCTAGTACCTACTAACCCTAGAAATTTAACACTTTGATTTACTAATGAGTTCATTGTTGATGTTTAAGTTTACGGTAAGATTATTAGTATTCCGATAGTAATGGAATTGTACGGAACTTGTTTTTGAGCTATTGAGATAGGGGCCAATTGACCAGTCTTTTAGGAATGTCGTTATACATACTTTGCAACATTGTATTATTTTTATGTGATATAACTAGTGAGGTATCATCCGCATAATATGTCTCTGTGCATTCATGAGTTATCACCGTCTTCAAATCATTAGTATACAGAACAAATAGAACCAGATTAACAGATAATGGTTTAGAATTGCACGTTCATTTCCCTGTGATATAGTGGTTATGTACGATAGAAATAAATTGTCTTTTTCTCCGGAAGCTAGCTAACCAGCTGAGTGCAACACCTCAAATGCCATACGTTTCCAGTTTCTGTATTAGTAGATCGTGCAAGACACAACCAAAAGCCCTGCTAAAGTCACAAAATACCCCAGCAGGGTTCTCTCCTAGCTGCATACTATAAACTATCTTGCTGTAAAAGAAGTGCATTGCATCAATTGTGGAACAATTCGGTTTATGAAAGCATGCTCAAGTATTTTAGAAAAAGTAGATAGTAGCGCCACTGTAGCGGTAATTATCTTTAACTTGGGTGTCGCCCTTTTTATTTATTTTAAGTTTTTTGGGAAAACATCAGGTTTTAAATGATAATTAAATAACATAAGGGTTCTATAAATGCAAATGCCACTTTTTTGGGCAGGAGAAACATACTATTCCCAGATACCAAAAACAGCTTGATATAAAAGCCTGAAATAAGTTTGTCACAACAACGGTAAAGGTTTGCAACCAGCTTACCTTGACCAGTTTGAAAGTTTTAATCAAGCATCCTAGTTACCAAAAGACAAGCTTGCAAAAAGCTTTTTTTTACATGCTTGCAGGAAGTTTTTTTTGCAAGCTACCTGGAAGCTATTCTTGCAAGCTTTCAAGGTGTTTTTGCAAGCGACTGGGTAGGTCGCCCGCCAGGCATCGATCTGGGATCTGAACTCCAGACTTCCGCGCCGCAGTCCGATGCTCTAACCACCGAGCCACGCTGGCGCTCCAGCATCATATTCAAACAACAAAAAAGTAATTGGCAACATTTTATTTTTGTAGTACTGTATAAAGAACAGGTACACATATTTAAAAAGAAAAACAATTATAAATTACACTATATATATATATAGGATACTTGTTGCATGTAACACAAAGTAATAAAGTAATAACAATGTTGGCTTTGTAACACCTAACTAAAATATAATCATAAATATGAAAATCCGAATTCATTGAAAAACTGGCCAAGTTTGTCTTCACAAACTAAATGTTAAATTTCAAAAAAAGTAATGATGCCTTTATTAAAAATAAAACTTTACTTCACATTTCTATCTAACATGTATAGGCCTTAAAGTTTCCAATTTTTTCCCCGTTCTTGTAATTGTACGAAAAAAAGCACGTATTACATAAAAATGTAATATTGTGTGGCAAGCGATCACAATCAGCACAGATCCAGTTTGCTCCTTGTGCATAACACAGTAAACAACAGTTTTCGTAAAAGGGGTCAATGCTCGTGTAACGAGGATAATCTTCTACATTTAAGGAATCTTTACTAGACAGTAACCATGCATCCGAAAATGTTAGTATGTGTTCACATTTGCCTTGATGTTGATAAAAATATGGATATCCAAATCGAGGTGATAATTCGTTTATACAGGTTTCCTATAAATAAGAACAATTAAGAGTCATACATTATTATATTAGAGTAGAACTTACCTCTAAACTACCAGTCTGTAGCGGACTAATTTCCTTTTCTGCAGCCCAGTTACGAATAACTTCAGAGTAGTCAAAACAACGAGGATGACGATTGTCATTATAAAAAGTATTATCAATAAAAATAAATCCTGATGGATACTTTTCCTGTTAAATGGCATATTTAAAATATGAGAATGTTTGCATGATAAAATCTCCATAATACCTTTGCATCAACATGATCTCTTTGTTTCGCTGGATCTTCTACTTCAATATAAAGTCCCGAATCTGCATGGCACATGATTTTATCTCGAAGATGTGCTAGAGTATTTGAACCCAACACAACAATTTCCTGACTAAATTTCATATTTTCATCTGAGTTTTTGAGTGAATAATTAAATTGAAATGGATGATAGATACGAACTGCAACAGCAAATTCAGATCCAGCTTTAATAGCATCCTCTTTGCATTCATCCGATCTCTAAAAAAGAAGCACTTGAAAACTAATTTATAATAAAAAACAAACACTCAATTACCACTTGACAGAGATATTTCTCCTTAGAATAATACTTATATATCTTTTGCAGTTTGGTATGATACGATTCCCTCATCTTAACTGTATGCAATTTTTTTGCTTCGTTGGAAATTCGACACGGTTTTTTAATTCGAATTCCTGAATTTTTTGATGAAATGGACACATCTGGTGGGGAATCCTCTTCTTCAACTGCCAATAAGTCAATACTGTAACACATACATGTTTAGTGCTGATATTAAAATGTTGACGTGTTTACTTTTTAAATTACCTAATACTTTCAAGCAATTGCTTTCTCGCTTCGTCTCCTTGAATTTTAAGCATGTCTAGCAACATTTTGGTACTTTGCTTTTGCTCCATGGTCTCAAAATTAGGATCAGCATGTAGTTTACACAATTCCGAGTAGTGAGAAAATCGGTTTTTTAATGGGATGTTTTCCGAGCAAGGAAATTTACTAGGAGAATAAATTTTATCCATCTTATTTTTTTCTTATCAATAATAATCACACAGACAGCTTATACTTCGTATTCTGAAACTATAAAACAACTTTTTATAAGTAATGTGATGAGAGAAAAGGTCTGGCGAGAGCATAAAACAAAAGTCTGGGTAGAGGATAATGGGACAGGGGACGGTAGGGGTACTTCATAGCGCAACCCAATTGAGCTGGTCAGTTTTGTTTATGACGCCATTTTAGTGTTCGTGTCGAGAAAATAATTGCTTTTATATACTGTTGTGATGATTCTACATTGTAACGCCTATGTTGTGTTATAACTGACTTAAACTTTAGTTTATTCTCACTCAATTCTTTTTAAAATTGAATTTTAATTAACTCATTTGCCCATTTATAATTATGGATTGTCAAGATGATTAAACTGCTAGCTCCGGTAGAAAAACACTTGACTGAAACACAGGTGGAATTATTTATGATCTAGACTGCTTCTATTCTGAAATTTGATTTTATTATTTTATGACAACTCGTACTTCTGTCACCTGTCACTTCAAATTATGTTAGTGCCAAATTAATTAGAAATACTTTCTTGTTACATTTTTGTTATTCAACAATATCAAATGGTAAGTCCTCCCTTAATTAAAATTACCTCACTTCACTCTTTCTATATTTTCTTTCAGTTTTTATTTAACTACCTGTATTCTGTCACCTGTTATTGGACTCGACACTCTCCTCTACCAAGCCCAACGCATCCAGCAACCTTACCAAGATCTTCCAACTTCCAAACCAATTACTGCACGAACTCCGCCAAAAAAACCTAAATCCTCAAAGACTTTCTGGCCAAAACACGACAAGGCACCTACCAACCCTCTCTAGCAGCAGTGCCAGCAGCCAAACACCATCCACGTCGTCCTACCAAAATCCTCAAGCCTCCGATTACCTAGTATCACAAACCTCGACTAGTTGCAAGTTATAATATATCACTTCAATGACAAGGTTGTTGAATTAGTACTCCTTTAAATGAAAACCTCCTATCTATCCCATAAAATGCTCACTCTGCTAACAATTTCGATGTAAACCACTTCCAATAGAAACCATTCCTTGTTATCCAATTCAGATGATGCAATGTAATTTGACATTAAACTCAGTTCATCATCCCCTTCCAGAAATTTGCTTTTGTAGATTATAACTGTATTACTTAGGCGTTCTCACCACATCCATTTACTTTAATCTTCTTCTTCTTCACATCTTTTAATCTTTTGAAGTTTACTTTTTATTTACACCACGCCAATTTTAGTTTTTTATAACCCTTTTATATTCCAAACAGCTTTTTAAAAATTTTATAAAGGGTTTATTTTCATAATTTCAACCGCTTACAAATTGTATTACATGTTTTTTTGTAGCAAATTTTTACATAGGTACTGATAAATAAATATCTCCTTAGTGATTTAGTTTAGCATATATTTCATATTCCAACACACTATAGAAGCTTTATTATATTTGTCTAATGCCCACTATGTTAAATGGTATATCTCGAAAAAGTATTTGCCATTAATTCCGCTTTTCATTTCAGATAAATTAAATTATGTTAAAATCCTACTGTTTCTTATGTAGCTTCATTCAATTGAATTTTAAATTCTATTTTCTTTCTTTACCAAATACATTTTAATAATTTTGATATCCATTTCATACGTAAATTCATCTTTGTAATTTTTAATACTGTATTCTTTTAACCTTATTAATCTGATTTTAAACCCCTGTACCAAGACCATAACAATACTTTACTGTACAACATTAACCATGACTGTGTATTTTAAAGTGATCTGTAAATATGTTTGCAACTAACTTAACTTAAAATTGAGGAATTAATTAACATATCTGTATTGCCGTGAATATTTGTCTTATTCTTTACTATCAAACAATAATTAACAAAACTCTTGATCTACTGATAATGACTGCAATAAACAAATACTGGGGGTTGCTGATATACATAAATTATGAGCTATAGGTACTTGCCTTACCTGATTTTAAATGCTCAAAAAAAAATTTGTGCGATGTTTCGTTAATCAAGATATGATAAGCACATCTTAATTACCTTTTAAAACAACTCTATGATGTTTTAGCATGACACTCAATAAGTAAAACTTCGTATCTCAGGGTTCATAAATAAGAAATTCAATTGAAATTGTTCGAATTCTTTCATCACAAACAACAATTTTGTATCTATATCGTGAGTTCGTAAAGGTTTAAAAGAAAAGATCAAAGGACAAATACATAAACTCCTCTTATATGGTATGCTCACTGGCCATCACTGATATTATTTATTAAATATTCATATCTTGGCTCCCATACGGCCTACAATCAAAATCCACTGTATAATACACTATATAATCCAGAATATCTCCTCGATGTCTGCCAACTACTTAACACAGCTTATTACATTATTCACCCTTTCTTGCTATAACCTTAACTACCACCTACATTTAAACATCTGCCTTTCCCTCTTAACATACCCTTATTCACATTTTACCTTTTTACGAACCAGCAACCTTTACCTTTTTGTTTCTACTTCTTAACAAACAAATCCCTCTATCCTCCATTTCATATATTTTTTATTATTTTAACACATTTTTTCACTCTGTTTTTATTTTTTATTTTAACTTACACTCCCCAATTCTCAATTTTCTATGCTTCCTTTTTAAACTTAAGAGTAGTTTCAGTTTAGCTTTTATTTTATCTCCCCTAATTTTTTCTACCTTTACATCACCAAACTTAACTTCCTATATGAGCAGTTTCAGTTCTCACTTTTCTTTACTCATTTCTATTCTTGCCATGAAAATAATATAAGAACTGACTACCTTGTAGCAAATATTTTTTTACTTTTATTTTTCCTCTGTTTTTATCATCCTGGTATAAATAGGGAACAATTACTGAATTTGAAAGGGAGAGCAAGTTTGAAATTCCCATACTTGAATATTAACACTTAACGATAAGAGATGGCACCACAAGAGCTTGTTTAAAGGAAAATTATTTACACAGAAATTATTTTGTTACATGGTACTAAAATAAAGAACAAATGGTATAATGGCAAAACCTAACAACATATACCATGTTAATTTATGTATATTTATTTCTAAATTACTGTTTCCGTCTGCTGTAAATTTAAGGTTAGAATTTCTTCAGTTTTAGAATTAAACATAAACATCTGTTCAACTTAATCTGAATATTCTACTGCAGCAAATAATACAGCTAATAATATTACAAAATATTACCTTTGAGGCATGTCCGCAATAATTATAAAAAACGGAAAAACCTCAAAACACATTCACCACTGACAGCTGCCATCATTGACTGAGTAAGCAATGGTCAGATTCGCGTAATAATAGGACAACTGATTATTCATTTAACTTAAAATAAGATTTACTTGTTGAAGTAGAATAAAATGAGGTTTAAACATTTAAAAAATTGTGCTCAAGAAAGTATTTAAAAAAATTTTATTACTAATTTTAAATAATTCTAAAATTTACTGAATTTCTACATTTTGCTTAATTTCTTATTTTCCACAAACTTTAAATTTGTTCTATATGGAGTTTTTGGCAAAGCCAGAATTGATTTAAGAAGTGAAGGCACAAAAATATTGCTCATAGAAAGGATTGGTGACTTCAGTGTGAATGGTTGTTCTTAGTATCCACCTATTAATACTCTACTAACAGTGAGGGGCTAATCACACCAAATAGATGTAGGTACAATAATAGGCGCCGACTTCATAAAATTCCATGTGGAGTCATTGGTTATTCACCGGGGGGTTGGTGGGGGTGCAGATTACCCCCTAGCTACAAGGGGGGTCCGCCCCCGCCCCCGGAAAATTCGGTTGTAGCTACACCAGGTATTTCCACATGTAGCGTTTTCAACAAAATATAATTCTTGTGAATAAAATTATTAATTATTATAGAATCACTTTCTATGAGCTCCAATATGTAATTGGATCAATCTCTGGAAAGTGGAAATTTTTATGTCCTGACACAAATGAAAGGTAACAGTAATTTAAAAAAACGTGTAAAACAAGTATATTTCTAGTTTAATATACAATTAGTGGATTTGAATTAAAAAAACTTATGAAAATATATACATAATTTATATTTAAAAAGATATTTGCAGGTTAATTTATCACTTCTGTGGCATGTATCTACTCTAACCTAGGTACATTATTAGAGTGTTACCTGAGCTACTAAGCTACTAATAATGTTACTGTAGTCATTTTTTTTATTATTATTTTTGTTCTCGTTCAAAAAACACATACTAATTTGCAGTTTTTAATTTGTTCGTAGTACCTACATTTCTAAACTTTATAAAAAGTAAAAAATAAATTAATTTTGTTTTAAACTTTATTCGTATTATATGTTCATAGCTTTTAGTCATTCGCGTGTTATGGCCATCATTCCCTTGTAATCCAATTTTACCAATATCAAAATAAATGAAACTTGAGCTTATATTAAAAACGTTTTTATACACCACTAACATGGAAATAAATAAATGAATATCAGAAAAGTCAAAAACAATTTTTATTAATTATAGTATGAACGGACAAACATTTAAAAAAATGCCATTTTCCAGACATTGACGCAGTTAAAGTGATAACCTAAAATTCGAAAAAACTTTAAATTTTGTTTTATTATCTCTCAAATGATTATTGATTAATATTGATTGAAATCCTTCAACCTGTCCATTTTTAAACAGGGATAATACTTTTCCCCTGAGTCTTTCATGTTCTTCTGTTAAGAGGAGAAGCAGTTTTCTTTTTGGGCCTGATAACTTAGCAATATAAAAATTATTGTTTTTTATTAATATTCATTTTATAAATTGCAGCTAGTCGAGAGCGAAGGATTGTAATAACGCCTTAGGAAAAAACAGGCCAACACCTTGATAAACCTGTCGCAGCTACTCGGTCGCAGTTGTTAGCGACTGGCGAATATGGAGGAAAACGCTGCTTTAGGTGACTTCAATGTGAATGTTGGTTATTAGTGTATACCTAATAATACTCTACTAATAGCTAGAGGCTAGTCACACCAAATAGATGTACAAATATTGCTAAGTGTTTTGCTAGCCAACAAATACTTGAAATTATTTAAAATTTTGTAATGAAGCGACACGTTGGAGCATGCTAATTAAAAAAATAATTTTTGTTTAATAACGTTTATTGGTTGCTTAATAACAATTTTGGATTTGGCAATCAATCGGAGCTAAAAAAATATACTCGCCAGTTTTATAAAAAAGTACAGCATGTTTTTTTAAATGCGAGCAAGTATTGCAATTAACAGTTTTAATTACCCACAGTTGTAATTGTAATTTTGAATAATTGTGTCTTGTTTTATACATAAACACCGCCGTTGTACCAATTTAAAACACTCTTTTTCGTCTATTTTTATCATCATGGCATAAGTAGTGAACAATTAATTAATTTTAATGGGAATTTCCCAAACTTTAATATTAAAATTTAGCAATAAGAGATGGCACTACGAGCGCTTGTTTGGCGGAAAATTATTTACACAGCAATTATTTCGTTAAAGGTCCTAAAATTATGAATAAATGATGTAACCTCAAAACCTAACGACAGATAACAGAAATAAGTTAGTTTATTTATATTTTATTTCTAAATTACTTTTCCGCTTGCAGTAAATTTAAGGTTAGGAATTATTTTAGTTTTCCGCGTCTAAAAAATAAACACCTGTTCAACTTATTCTGAATGTTTTACTGTAAAAATTAATACAGCTAATAATAATATCTGTTAAATATTACCTTTAAGGCAAGGCCGCTTATAAAGAATAAGTGTACTGCGAAATAACGAAACGCACGTTCACCACTGTACAAGTCATAAAAATACGGTGTAAACAGTGACCACGTGGTCAACAGTGTTCCCAGAATTCATCTAACCAACAGCCCTCAGAAATAGATTAAAAATCCCTACTTCTTCTTCCGATGGAAGGCTGGAAGTGAACTGCAAGAAAAACAATAGTAAAGTATTGTTCTGTGAGTAAAGCTAAAAATGCGGAGCTAATATTACAGGGAGTATAGCCTGCAGCGTCATGAATAAAAACCTCTTTTAAAGAAATGATTTCAATTTTATTTTAAAAACGTAAAACTATAGAAAGGAGACAGTTAACCTGAACATAAGCTGTTTTGTCTAAACCAGCCTTAAAAAATTACTTGGAAGTCAAACATTTTACTTAAACATTGTACAGGGTGTTTAAAAAATACGTTCGGATATTTTACCCAGTTATACATCTCATCAATACAAGCAAAAAAAGTCTTAATAAACGTGAGTCTGGATGGAAACCCTTCGTTTCCGAGATACAGAGTGTTAAAATTCTCAAAAATAGATCCCTGCCGCTCCTGGAATAAATAAATTAAATCTAAGTACGCCAAAACATGATCCCTAATAGCATCAATAAACCTTAAAAGTTTGACTACAATCGGCTGATGGGTTTATGAGATATTGGAGCATTCTAGTTTTTGTCTTAATAGGTTCAGAGGCGTGCAAAAAGATGGGTTTTATTTTTTCTTTAAAACGAAGCGAGATACGAAAAAAGTTGCATTTTTAGTTGCTTTATTAAAAAAATACTTATATGAAAATTGCAAAAAATCTATTGGGCGTTATTTTTTTCTGAAAAAACCTAATCGACATGCCCCACGGGCACGTCTCTGGAAGTACTGGATCAACTGTAATATGTCCAAAAGATACCTCATAAAGTTATAGACAAACTATAGAAATTTCATTAAAATCGTCTAAAGCGTTTTTTAGATAACAAAAAACGAATTTTTAAAAAACTTTAACACACTGTATCTCGGAAATGAAGCGTTTCCGGACCCATGTTTATTAGGACTGTTTTGTTTGGATCAATAAGTGGGTAAAATATCCGAACGTATTTTTTAAACACGCTGTATAAATTCCAAATACCTACATGTTAAGTAAATTTAAACATTGTAAATTTTTTTAATGTTTATTTTCATCCCCTCTTAACGAATGCGAATTTTTTTAGATAACTTTCATTTCCCAAAAAATTCCTCTGGGGGGTGGTGGTACCCTATATATAATTAGGTTAAACGTTAAATACTTTTCCTTACGTTCTCTGGGTATTAAAGCTATGTAGAGAGCCTATAATTTGCAAATACCTACAATTATTTTCATTTGTTTAAATAGAACACCTTGTATATCTCTACATTTTTTAAAAGTACTTTTGTCGAGTGCAAGCATTGAAACGGCGCGGGTGCAACGTGCGCGCTCCGATATCAGTGCAAGACAGCTGACCTCAAAGCGATTGATAGCGAAATTTGTGAGTAAATTCGAACATTCATTTAATAACACCATTAATATCCTATCAAATGTAACGAATATGAATCAGCAAGCGCAAAATAAGCGCAAATCGGAAGAATTAACACCACTGATAACAGATGTACAAAAGCGTTATATGTGGGAGTTCTCAGAGTTAATAACCAAAAATAAATTTTATTTATCTCCACAAAATGAAAAACAACTTAACATGGATCACCCAATCGAAGCAGATGCCCAACAAACCACTAGCAAACCCAAAATTCCACCAATTTACCTGCACAACACGGTAAATCATAAGGCCTTTGTAACAGATATCCAGAAAATGATAACAGGCAAGTTTTCAACCATGTATAGCACGAACGCACTTCAAATAAATTTAGAAAATGAAAATGATTATCGCACCCTCACTAAATTCTACTCGGAAAATGGAATTCAGTATCACACATTCTAGAACCCTAACAACAAACCTTTATTAGTAGTCATAAAAAATGTTCCATTACCTCTAACTGTAGAAGAAATAAAAGGTGCATTATAAACACTGCCCGTAATTAACGTTACATGATTATTAACAAAAGACAAACGGCCCCTTCCAGTTTGTGCAGTAGCACTGACTAACAATGATAAAGCTAAAGAAATCTTTAACTTGAAAGCACTAGATCACTCCATAGTAACAGTCGAAACAAGAAAGAAGCCATCAAACTTACCACAGTGTCATCGGTGTCAACGGTTTGGACACACCAAAAATTATTGCACCCTCACCCCGAGATGTGTGAAGTGTGCTGGCAACCATAGCCACACTGACTGTACTAAACAATTCAATATCAAACCAACCTGTGCCAACTGCGGTGGAGAACATGCAGCAAGCTACCGTGGCTGCAGTAACCACAAAGAGCTTCAGCAAAAACGCATGAAAAATAGGCCCATATTAAATAATTCCCATGTTAACCCATTACAAACATTCGCAAATAGAGTCAAAAATACTTTAAACAACAACTCAACTCCATCAACCCCATCAACAGAAGCCTTCCATTCTGAAAATTTTATCAAAGTTCTTCTTGAATTAATAACACCGTATCTTCCTCAGATTAAATCATTTATTACTAATACCTTTTTACCACTATTATTTAATGGACCATAAATCAATAAGGGTAATAGAAAATTTAACAATGCTAAACTGGAACGCCAACGGCATTATCAGTCAGCGATCTGTATTTATAGCGTTTTTTAGCCAGACACAATGTTGATGTCGCTTGCGTCTCAGAAACACATTTAACAGCATATGGTACTTTTAAGATACCAGGGTATTTAGTCTACCGAAAGCATAGAAATGCCACAAAGGCATCCTGCAGTGTAGCAATCGTAATTAAGAGAAAACTTGAACACCATAGCGTTGCTGACCTACCTAATATCAGTCTAGAAATTACAGAAGTCAAGGTGCGGCTAGTCGATAAGAGTTATCTGACTATTCTATGTACATACAGACAACCAAATAGAAAACTGGTTGAAAATGACTTAAAAACTATTTTTGACACAAACGAGCAAATACTAGTAGTAGGAGATCTCAATTCCAAACATACAACTTGGGGCTGCTGAGCGACCAACCCCGAAGGAGTTAAACTCGAACAATTTTCAATAACACATACTTTTCAAATTATGACCCCCGATGAGTACACATACTTTCCTTATAGGGCAGATCACCAACCAGACAAATTAACCAAACGGTAATAACAGAGTTTAACTCAAATCACCTACCAGTCTTAATATCATTTCTTAGCACGCCCCAAATAAAACATCCTTCTCGCAAACTTATTCATGGTCCAATTGACTGGGAAACTTTTCAAGCAAAGCTAGATGACAACCTTAACAAATTGAACACACTAGAAGTTAAAGAAGACCTAGATGCTGCCACTATCAACATTACGACATCAATAGTAGAAGCTGTAAACTCATCAGTAAAAATCTCAACAAAACGCCCAACTAACAACTATAATTATCCTCCTAACTACATAATTAAAAATTAATAAAAGCAAGAAGCCAAACAATATGCCTGGGGCAGAGAACAAGAGACCCCGAAACCAAGCGGTTGCTGAATAGCATCACACATTGTCTTAAAAAGCAACTGGATGAATTCAGACTAGAATCATACAGAAAATATATTGCAGACATAGGTCCAGGCGATCCAGGAATGTGGAAGACTACCAAACGAATACTAAAGAAGCATGAAGAACTACCTACGCTATCTCCTGACAGTAACATAGGTATATTGTACAGACGGTGAAAAATCAGAGGCATTTGCCTCCCATCTTCTGCAAACATTTACACCATCGTACATCTGCAACCCCACACAAATGTACTACGTAGTTAACCACATTGAGAGAAATCATCCTGTCATAGTTGAAAACATTGAATCCACATCTCCAAGAGAAATACATCAGCTAATAATGGCTCTCCCACAACGCAAATCACCGGGCCATGATCTTATACCAAACACTGTACTGAAGCACTTAACTAAGAAGTGTTTAGCATATCTAGCCTTACTTTTTAACGCATGCCTTCGAACTGGCTATTTCCCAAGAACATGGAAACACGCTCACATCGCCATGTTCGCTAAACCTGGTAAAATCAAAGCAGATATTAAAAACTACAGGCCGATAAGCTTGCTAACCACTTTATCAAAACTCCTGGAAAAAATTATTCATATTCGGTTGTCGACATCTATCGAAACTCTAAACATCTTGCCGCCTTTTCATTCGGTTTTAAGAAAGGACATTCTACTAGCCACCAACTACAAAGAATTACCGAAATAATCGAAACTGCCTTTGAAAATCACTTTACTACAGTAGTTTTCCTTGATGTCGCCCAGGCTTTCGACAAGGTTTGGATTGAAGGCCTAAAGAAAAAGATTTTAGACATAAATATACCTAGCTACTTGCAAGCAATAATTTTTTCCTTTCTCGAAGACAGAACTTTTGCCGTAAAAGTCAATTCGTATATTTCTGAAATAAAATGCATATGTGCTGGTGTTCCACAAGGAAGCATTTTGGGGCCACTGCTTTTAACATTTATATATCAGACATGCCAACGCCGACAACAGTATCATTAGCTACCTATGCCGACAACACCGCCATAATCACACAAAGTGCAAATTTAGAAAGCGCAGTAGAAAAATTACAACATGCCACTGACGAAATTAATGAATGGTTCAAGAAATGGAACATACAAATCAATCCTTCTAAATGCATAAGTAAGATTTTCACGCTCAGGAGAATACTAGACCCACCCAACATAAAGATTGATGAAACTGTTATACCTTGGAGCCCAAAAGATACTGCTGTTAAATTTCTTGGAGTCCACGTGGACACGCGATTAACATCGAGCTTCCACATAAATCAAAAGTTAACACAAGGTTCAAATAGACTACGTCAACTGTATCCTATAATAAATCGGAAGTCCACATTAAGACCAGAATGCGCAATATTGATGTATAAGACCCTGTTAAGACCTTTAATCCTGTACGCCTGCCCAGTCTGGTGCAATACGTCGAAAACAAATATAGAAAAATTGCAGCGGTACTAAAATAAAATGTTACGTCTTGCAGTGAACGCGCCTTGGTACATACGTAATCAACAATTACACCACGAATTATTAGTATCAACAGTTCAAGACTTCATACATTCATGTGCTAAAAAATTCTACCAAAGTGCGAGTGAGTGCCGTGGAGTGACACATTACAATTTAGGTCAGTTAAATATGCATACCAGACTGAAACGTAAATTACCTCAAGATCTGATAATGACTGATGAAAATAATGACTGGTAGTTTTTAACAAAATCACTAAACCAAGACTCTATAAATAGTCCTGCCATGTTATTGTTATTATTTTATTGTATATGCCAAAAATGTCATGTATAACATTTTTACTGTTGATCTGACAAAAACTTGTAAAAAAAAAGTACTTTTAAAGAGACTTCTTCTGATATTTCATTTCCTAGCCCTAAATTCAATCGCTTTCCATATTTAATTTTCTACTGCTATTTTCGTTTTTGTTATATCTGGTTTTAGCGGTGGCTGGACTTTTATTTCTAAACCTGATTCGTTGTTGTGCTCAAAGAGTGACAAGTGTTTAAATTTGCATTATAATAACAATTGTTTGTTATACCTTGAAATAAAGCATCTAAGAGGGCTTACATCGTTTTCTACGATAAAACATACATATCTTAAAAACATTTAAATTTAGGGGCATAAAGTAAGGAAGCTCATAAAAGGGGCTCTTCATAAATATAAAAACATACAGAACATTTTATTTAAAAAAATCAAAATGATTAAATTTGCTAATGTTGAGCACCCTATAGCATATAGCATTAAGCTTCATACCCACTATTTTACACTCTAAATGTAATTTACCAAAAAAATATTTTTTGGTAACATTTTACTTCATTCAATTATTGTCTTCTGCTACTACAGCAGCCGCCTAAATTTCAACATTTTTTTAATAGAATCGTTAATACCTCCAAAACAGTTGACGTTTGACTCATACAATATCAAAATGATTAGCATTTCCATGCAAAACTATCAAGCTACCTAAATATAGGGCATTCCATTAAAAAAAAGCAAATTTGATTCGCCACACTTTTTTGAGACACCTTGTATAATCAGAACTATTTATTTTAATTTATAATGTGAACCTCCTTTGTATATCCAACTTTTATATACACATTATTTATGTAACTCTCATAGTTTCACAGTTTTAGAAATATCCTTTATTCCCCATGAAAATGACAATCTCACTAGCTGTAATAATTGTAAACAATTCAATAAATTGCTTTTATTTTCTGAAGTTTTTTTCACGTTTTTGGGGTAACTCATGTTGCCTGGTTTTAATATTAATTATGGCGTTAAATGCTTTTCCTTATCTCTTACAATTTGCTTGTATTTTTTTCAAATTCTTCTAAAAATTGCAGAAAGTTACTACAGTATGGCTGTGTAAGTTTGCAGTATTGGTCAAGATGTGGTCCCTTACATTGGCCCCCACGATCGCCAGACTTGAATCTATTGGATTTTGATTACATAAAACAGCAGGTGTACCGGATTGAGATTACCACTCGTCAACAGTTATTGCAACGAATTCAGGACACGGCCAATGCAATAAGAAATACTCCAGGCATTATGTTTCGAGATTCCCTTATCTGCCCATGTAAGGCATGTATTCGAGCGCAGGGTGGACATTTCAAACATCTGTTTTAAGCTGAATAAGTTTTACTTTCAGATTTTATTGCAATTACTCTTTTTTGTATTTTTAGTTTTGTTTTTGTACTTTTTTTTTGATAATGATACAATGATTCTTATTTGATCTAACAATCATATGGTTTTTCTCTAGTGCGAACTTCAAGTAGCTATAATTATCTTAAGGAAGCGTTTAACATAGGTTGAAATACAATTTTTTAATTAAAATATTATCAGCAATCATCTGTCAAAGGTTGTACCCGACCTTGTAGATTACCCTGTATAAGAAAGAAGACGGAAGAAAGTGCTTAAATTACAAAGGGGTTGCTACTGGGGAAAAGACTAACAACAGAATTGGAAGCACAATTACAGAACTCACAGTGTGGGTTCAGGAAAGGCAGAGGAGTTTAAGACCACATATTCACGATAAAACAACTTATTAAAATACACGAGTGATAACATACTCGTATTTGCAGCCTTCATAGACCTAGTAAAATCTTTCGACAGTTTACAAAGGAAAATTGTGTGGAAAACTTTAAAAAAAAGAAGAGTGAGTGGAAAATTACGGATTTGTATAAAGTATCTACAAAAACACAAGAAATTACATAAAAACGAGCAACGCATAATCGGAGGAGTTTAGAACAGATTAAGATTCAGGTATACAAGGAGTTATTGGCCCAATCCTGTTCAACCTAGTGATGAACGATATAATGAAGGAAGCAAAAGGAAAAGCAAAGAAGCTGAAGGTGGGATATCGGAACACCAAACTAATATAAATAACAGAAAGCGCTTTTTCCGACAATCTAGTAACATTCGCAAAAGGCAAACAAGACTTGCAACACAATATTAAAATATGGAAGAATGCACTACGTGCTAGAAACCTAAAAATAAACACAGAAAAGTCTAAGATAATAGTAATAGGGAAAGAACAAAGTGGTTGAATAAGTGTAGACATTCAAATACCTGGGAGTGAAAATCCAGAAATATGGAAAATATGATGCTGAATTAAACGACAGACTGGCAAGTGCGGCTAAATTATATCATTCACTAAGCAACACATTCGAAAATTTAAAAAGAAATACTAACAAAACAACAATCATAGTGTTCAAAATCATTTTCAAACCCATACTAGTGAACAGTAGTGAAAGTTGGTTACTAACAAAGCAAATGGAAAGTAAAATACAGGCATTAGAAATGAAATACTCACGAGGAATAAAACGGAATATCAGAAGAGATAGAATTAGAAATGAAGTAGTAAAAGAAGAGCTAGAAGTGGAACACATATTGGAAAGCATCAAACGGCAAAAAATGAAGTGGTTTGAACACCTAGTAAAGATGGGTGAAGAAAGAACAACAAAAAGGATTTGGCAAGATCACAGCAAAAAATAGCAAGAGGCAGACCAAGAAACCATGGCACAAGAAACTCCCCTCTGAAGAGTGCACAACATAGGTGTAAAACTATCTTAACTTTCCTAATAAGACTAAAACAATAAAAGGAAACACTTGGTAATGCAAATGACATCAATTTGTAAATAAAAAAAGATGCAGCAATGGGATTCCAACTCAGCATGATTTCAAATTCTGGGAGCACCTCTGGTAGACCAGATCGTTAGTCCCATTTAGCCACGGCAGCAAACCACTTATTTACCCTGTATTTGTTGGGTCCTTTTTTTCAAGGGTAAAAACCTGACCTATATGCAAAACATTACTTTTATCTATACTTGAGTTAATGCAAAAATAGACAACATTTACTTTTTTTAAGGTGCACACCGTGTATACAGTGTGGTCCATTAAGTGTGCAACAAATGGGACATTTTTTTATTAGTTGTACAATCGAAATTTAAATACGGCCACAAGTTAGTGCATGTTTGATAACCATATCAGATGCCCTTAGAATGGCTTCAAGTCAAACAATATACAGGGCAGGACAAAAATATGAAATTCGTTCAAGAATAAAGTTACCTTACTTCAAAAATATTGCAAAATTTTATTGAGAAAAGTTGTTTAGAATCAAAAGTTATGCTCAAATACAAAGTCACGGCCTCCTATTCGAATTTTGATTCTTTTTTGTAAAATTTTTTATTATCCCCGTATGATACATATTTTTATTATTCTGATTTTATTAAGAGTTTTTTCATATGTAAATTATTATTAGAAAAGCATTTGCCTTGTTAAAAAGAATATTTGCGAAATTCTAAAGTTCTGTTAAATATCGTTGCAACAAACATGAAGTGGACGGTTACCTAAAAAAATATAAATCCAAGTCAATTTTACAAATACGCTTCAAGTTGCTAAAAGTTATTTAAAAGTGATGTGGTTGTGGCTACTTTAAATACATATAAAATCAGAATAATAAAAATATGTATCATACGGGGGTAATACAAAATATTAAAAAAAAAAACAAAATTCGAATAGGAGGCCGTGACTTTGTATTTGAGCATAACTTTTGATTCTAAACAACTTTTCTCAATAAAATTTTGCTATATTTTTTTAAATAAGGTAACTTTATTCTTGAACGAATTTCATGTTTTTTGTCCTGCCCTGTATATTATTTGACTTGAAGCCATTCTAAGGGCATCTGATATGGTTATCGAACATGCACTAACTTTTGGCGTTTTTAAATTTTGATTGTACAACTAATAAAAAAAATTCCCATTTGTTGCACACTTAATGGACCACACTGTATATTTGACCGAAAGTATATTCGAAGTAGAGCCAGTTATACACATAATCCGCATGCAAAATATTGTCTCTTAGATTAGGGAATTCAAAAGATACAATAGTGATTGACCAATGCCTGAAATTTGAGGAAAACAATTAGTAAATTTATATGTCAAATTTTCTTGATATAGGTTACCATGCTATATTTAAGCTTTTATCTGTAGAAAATTAATATTCACAGTGGAGCAATTAATGTGAACTTGTGATAATAGTTAATCCAAAACACAATGAAAGACATTTTATTAAGTAATGTGGCTTACTTTTTAATAAATAAGTACCTTTGCAAAGAATTTTATCATTATCTCTCAAGAATATATGAAAATAAATGTTCAAGTAGCTGCCTATCGAATATATGACAAAATAATAATAATAATAATAATAATATGCCTTTATTACTTAAAAAGAAAAATAAATACATTAACCCAAAATCAAAATAAATACTGAGTAGGGCGAAGTTCAGCTGCAGAATGAAAAAATTCTGCAGTTGCTCTACCACTTAACCCTATGTTAAAATTCCTAAATCCAGCTTTACATTGTGTTCCCTGTTCATATTTAAATTCAGTAAAGTTTATAAAACAAGAAGTCGGTGTTAATTTGAGGTCTCGGGGTAAGCCATTATACCATTTTGCAAAATTATAAACAAAACGGCGTTTTCCAAACTCAGAGTAGCATAATGGAATACTGACATTGCCCCTAAACCTCAAGTTTAAGTTATGTAGCCTACATCTGTACGAAATGATATCTTATTATACAAATATGGAGGAGTCTTTTAATTTATACGAAATTTTATTATATTTTCTTATACCAAAGATAAGACGTAAGCACGCATTTTGTAGTTTTTGTAACCTGGATTTGTCCTGTGCATCAAGACATGGTCCATACACTACATCCCCATAATTAACCCGAGATAAAACTAGATTATTACATAAAATGGTTTTGATTTGTGTATTAAATAGGTGACGATTTGCAAAAATTGACTTTAAATTACAATATGCTTTTTGTATACATTTTGATGTGTTTTTTGAAACATAATGTCGAGTCAAGAATTACACCTAGGTTTTTAACACTGTCAACAACAGGTACTAGCTTATTATTTATTTTAAAAATCATTTGACTTTTTGCAATTTCGATTTGAGCCTTTTTACCAAAAATATTACCGGCGATTTCTCTCCGTTAAGCTTAAGTGCATGTTGATGCAAAATGGCAACTAGCTTTTCCAGATCTTTATTTATACGCTTATTAGCAGTAATAATGTCTTGAATATTAAAAGAAAAATAGACCTGCAAGTCATCAGCGTAAAAATGAAATGCACAAAAGTTTAACGTAGATTGGGAAGTGTGAGATATAGATTGTAAATAGAAGAGGCCCAAGAATAGACCCTTGTGGAACGCCTGTTGTATTGCTGCAAATTCTGATAACTTCATAGCCACATTAACGACTTGCGAGCGATTTGATAAATAATTTCTTAGTAAAGAAATTGCATTTGGCAAACAACCTATGTAATGGCAGATAGACAACAGAATATTATGGTTAATTGTATCAAATGTCTTGGAGTAACCCAACAAGATAAGAGCAGCTACTTTACCTATATCCGTAGCTGAGATAATGTCATCAGTTATATGTAGCAGTACTGTAGCACAGCTATGTCCCTTTCTGAAACCAGATTGTGTAACAGGCAAAATGTTATTCAAATTCAAGTGTTGACATAGCTGCTGTTCCATGACTTTTTCCAGTACTTTGGAAATACAGGTAAAATACTGATCCGTCTTAAATTTTTCAACTCTACTGGACGATTTAATTTTGGCATCAGTGTAACAACAGCAAGTTTACATATATTAGGAAAAACTGAATTAATTAGACAGAAATTGATTAAGTGTGATATAACTGGCAAAAGAACACAGTTTAATGATTTGAATACTAATACCATCGTATGCAGTAGCAGTGGCTGTAATGAGCGAGATAATTTTAAACACTTCAATTCCTTCAACTGTTGTGAATTTAAAAAATGATCTAACAGTTTCTTTCACATTATTATTATAATATGATGTTACGGTATCAGTATTCACGTTGGTTCTAGGTACAGACTGAATAAAAAAATTATGAATTTTATCACAATCTGACAAATTAGTCATAGTCATAGTGTTTATTGGTGTTTGTAACATACATGTTTTACACAAATCGAAAAAAAAATAAATTACAATAGCTTCAGTGCATCTATAAGTCTATAAGTCTTAGAAAGAAGTCCAGTGCGAGTGGATTTTTTGAAACATTTAGGGTTTGTAATTCGAAAACATCTGAGTTATTAGAGAATAATTTATTATAATATGAACGCTTTTCCCTTCTGACAGCGCCTACTACATAATTTCTAAGTTGTTTATAATAATTGTAATGAATCGGACTTTTACTTTTTTATAACATAATAGAGCTTTGTCTCGCAGAGCAGCATCATATTTTAATAACAGATGTGAGCCATGGAGCATAACGGTTTAGTTCTCTTGGATGTTCGAATGGGAGCAAATATATTGAGTAGAGTGATAATGTTGCTATTAAATAATGCGACTTTATCATCAATATTATCAGAGTCGTTAATGTTTCTCCAAGGAAGTGATCGTAAAGCAGAATCAAATTGTTTGTGATAAAAAAAATTTAAAATCTCTGTAGGTATGAATAACTGATGGCGTTTTAGAATGTAGCAAATTTAAAGTACAATGTATTAAAAAATGGTCAAAGTGGTCGTGCAGAAAGGTTACAGAAGCTGAAGTTACTAAATCTTTATTTGTTGTTATGATATGGTCTATAAGAGTAGAGGATAACGCTGTTACACGAGGTGGTTCGTTCACTACCTGCACGAGACCAAAGGCTTCAAAAAAGTCCAATAGGTGGGCCGTGGTTGTATTTGTTGTATTAAGTATATCTATATTAAGATCTCCAAGGCAAACGATGTCGCTGGTAATGGGTAATATTTCGGATAAGGTTGATTCTAGATTATTAATAAACTCTAAGTAATATCTCTGATGCGGGTTTGCAATACTCCAAATGCGTACTTACGATTTTTAAATGTAATAATTAACCACAGCTGTTCAATATCTTTGATTGCATCTAAAATAGTAAAGGAAAATGTTGAACAAATATAAAAAGCAACTCCTCCACCTCTAGATTCTCTATCTCTTTATATTACAGTGTAACCTTCAATGAAAACGTCATTATTTGTAATGGAGTTAGACAACCAGGTTTCGGTAACGGCCAACAGATCGAATGAAGACTGAAGTGTGAGATCTCTAAAAGCAGTAAAATTAGTGATGAGTGAGCGAATATTTATGTGTGCACAGTTTAACTGCAGACTTATAATTCAGATATATGTTAATAATGAAATCTAAACAAGAAACAATGGGGTTTTAAAATATAACTGCTGATAACAATAGCAACAATAGACTGTATTTTTTTAACAAACACATCGAAACTAACGGTGATTTGGTAAGAACACAATTTAGAGCACAAGAAATGATTTGCTACATACCTTCTGGTCTTCTCCGCGTCGTTCCCAAATCACCCTCTGCCCGTCATCATCGTTTACAGATGCTCAAAATGTTTACACATGATTCACCAATACATACATTTTTACCAACAAAAAATCATGCTACATAAAACAAGACAAGCACAGCTGGTTTTTCACATCCAACATGATATCTTTCTGAACTATCGCATGTAGTAGCATTTTCTTGCACCGTGACTCTTACCAAGTAATAAAATACATACAACTCTTGCCGACATCTGAACAAATAATTATTCATACCTATATATTTCAAAAATACGAACTTTAAAAAATTGCAGTTTTATAAACTAACAAATACTTCTTTAATCAATATCTTCTATAGAATTGTTTCAAAATTGCACTTGCAGATACAACACAAAAACCTTAAGTGTTCTATAGAAATTATTTTTTTACTATCTTTGACTCGTAGTAACCTGATTTTAACAAATTCTAACATAAATTTCTCATTCACCACAATACAAACAAACCTCTTTTTACAATATTATATTTGGTTCTCGGTGGAGTCATCTGTGATACTTTTGTTTTTGATTTTTTCAAATACAAAATGAGACTTCCAGTTAGTTACATTTTGTTAGAGCTAAATCGCTTATCTTTTAGTAATTACCTCAATAAATATAATTATCTCTAGATTCAATGTTATTGGATTTAGTTTAAGAAAAACATGATATTTGAGTTACCGATACCTAACTTTTATAAAAAATTATAATTCTTGTTGCCACATATTCTGTTGGAAATTGATTTTCTAGATTTCTTTTCAAACGTTCAGGTAGAAGAAAATCAAACCAGTGCTCTTAAAGGAAACATGGCAATTTTATTTTTTGAAGAAGAGCAGACACTGGAGATTGTCTATTTAAATTAAAGAGACGAAAAAATTCACATTGGACTGCTACAATGGAAACATTATTCTTTAAGTAAGTGTTCACAACAAAAGCACATTGAATATTCAACCAATTTCCATCATACTCTCAATTAAACTAACATTTCTCCTAGATGCTTAACCACTTACAAAAGTAAGAATAAGTAAGATTTTTAAAAATATTGAAATTGACATTTAAAAAAATTATATAACAGCTGTCACTCGACCGTTTGCGCATTGCATCTGTTGCAAGATTTTCTGCAATAGATATTAATAATTGTAATAATTTCGTTAGAAGTTACATATTTAAAGAGAAGTGGAATTTCATAAAAATTTCATGTTGTGTTCGAGTTAATTAATTTATCTACCTTAAGTTAAGCATAGGTCACACGACAATTTTATTTCATTAAATTTGTTTGTCAAACATGTTCCGTAACGTCTTTAGAAAAATGTTTGATTTATTATATCAAACTGGGTGATAACACAATCAAACTTTCTGTATGCAACTGTTTGAATCAGCTGTTATTTGTGAGGTTATGGTCTGCTTTCAAGGCGCGAGTGTTAATTGTTAATCTGTATTTTTGTTAAAAAATGGTAGAACCAGTCATCATCCTTTTTACTTCCTTTTACTATAAAGAAGTATTGGATTCACCCCAAAAATTCGAAATTGAGTTTTCAACAGATCTTCACGTTTTAGAGTCCCCTGATCCCAAAAAAACATATTTTTTTTCATTGGTCTGTCTGTCTGTGTGTGTGTGTCTGTGAACAGAATATCTCAAAACGGAAAGAGGTATGGTGTTGAAACTTCATATTATATAAGTGTTGTGTACTATGTAGATGCGACACCAAGCTTTTGAAGAAAATCGCATAACCGGAAGTAGGTGTTTACTCTTGTGATTTTTCAGTTTTTTTCGATTTTTTCAAAAACGGCTCTAACGATTTTTTTTTAACTTTACATTTTTAATGGTGTATTGATGTGAGATAGTTGATTTTCCAGTTGAATACTTCTAAAATGGGTTTCTTTTGTTTTTTTTGTCTATTTTTTTTATTAACTCTTATTTTAAATAGAACACCCGTATATTATTATATTTTGAAATCAGCTTAAAATTCTAGAGAAAATTTGTCTCTTCAACTAACGCTCTATTTTGTACCGTTTTTGCAGAATTTGTACTTTTTGAAAATTTTTGACAAATGCTTAAAACATTTAAAATCAAATTTTTGGCCTAATTATAAGATCACTGTAAAAGGAAGTTGTGTGCGTGTATCACACCAGATTTTTTTACTAGGATTAGGTCTAGCACTCTATATAAAAAATAGCAAAAATATAGAAAAGTGTGGGTCTGCAAGTGTTTACAATAGCGTGATCAAAAACGAGTGGTACACAATAAATTGAAATCTGAAATAATGATAGCTTTAAAAATTATTTGGGGATGAGCGAAAGAGTGTTTATAAAACTTTTAAATACAGTCACAAATACAATTTCAAAAACAGACACATTGTACAGCATCGCATCAAACAGTTGCATGAAGATTGGAGCTTGTCCTATTTTAGAGATGTTTGACAAACACAATTGGTGTATGACAAACAAATCTGATGCAACAAAATGATCGTGTGACCTAATCTTTAGTGAAGTAATGATCATCGTATGAATAAAGTTCAGCTTTACTCACTTGAAGAGGTGAGTAAAGCAGTCACTTTACTAACTGCTGTAGATAAAGTACTTTTTAGTAGTTGTTGTTCTACTATAAAATTTTAAACTAACCCGTACCTAGATCAGGTCTTGTTTATACGGTGGTGTATTTAGTTCGTAGAGTGGTGTCACTAGATGAAATGTCTGATCTAGTAATAGTACTCTCGTTAGTATACATACACCAACAGCTGGTCTATAGGTCTACTCTCGACACAAATGTGTCTATGTGTAGGTCTACGTAGTACAAAAATATCTATGTTAAAGTAACATTTTAATGATGAGATTGATAAAATGTTATTTATTCACTAGTGAATAAAACAGTCTATACTCATAGCAACTAACAGCTAAAGATCCTCTTTACGGACTTGTTACTTAAACTATTATTTACTGCCATTGGAACGAAAAATAATACTGCTTTAGCAGTCTGTGGCAATAACAGATATGGAAATTCCTTTGCGTAGAATTGGCAGTAGTTGACTACCCTCAACAAAAGGGTTGCAGCCAGGTAACATTCCCTAACTGTAAAACTTACCGTTCACTTTCGGCCTAATGGCAATTTTGGCGGCTTCAACAACCTGACTGCAAATTCTTCAAAGGGATATTTACCCCTTTAGCTATAAGTAACAGGATTTGCATCAGCTCAGTTCAGTTAGAGCCTAATCCTCCCCGGTGAGTACAAATTCTTGCATCTCGAATTGTAATAAACGTTTCTACCAGCATACATGTGTTTTTGTTCTGGACTCAAACCATTCGCGCACCAACGCACCCATACAGTCTAAATTTAAAGTTTGTAAAAATCAAATTAAAAAATATGTTTTCAGTTTAAAGCACTTTGATGTTTATAAAAAAAAACTTCATATTTTATGTGCAACTAAAGTCAGTTGACTTGTTGAGGCTCATCTGTATTGCTCGAACTCGCCAACGTTCATCAGATACAACAGGAATTCACCGCAATCATATGTAATAACGAATTCAAATCTTTTATTGAATCTATTTTAAAAATTCAAGATCAAATGTATTACAGCCAGCACACTCTAGAAGGTGGTACAGTATAATAATACACTTATTACATAAAACATAACATAACACAGTGACGAGGATAATCTTTTACGTTTAAGGAATCTTACTAGACAGTAACAATGCATCCGAAAATGTTAGTATGTGTTCACATTTGCCTTGGTGTTGATAAACATACGGATACCCAAATCGAGGACATAATTCATTTATACAGGTTTCCTATAAATAAAACCAATTAAGAGTCATACATTATTATATCACAAGTAGAACTTACCTCCAAGCTACCAGTCTGTAGCGGACTAATTCCCTTTTCTGTAGCCCAGTTACGAATAACTTCAGACTAGTCAAAGCAACGAGGATGACGATTGTCATTATAAAAAGTATTATCAATAAAAATAAATCCTGATTGATACTTTTCCTGTTAAATGGCATATTTAAAATATGAGAATGTTTACATGATAAAATCTCCATAATACCTTTGCATCATCAGGATCTCCTTGTTTCGTTGGATCATCTACTTCAACATAAAGTCCCGAATCTGAATGGCACATGATTTTATCTCGAAGATGTGTTATAGTATTTGAACCCAATACAATTTCCTGACTAAATTTCATATTTCCATCTGTGTTTTTGGGTGAATAATTAAATTCAAATGGATGATAGATACGAACTGCAACAGCAAATTCAGATCCAGCTTTAATATCATCCTCTTTGTATTTATCTGATCTCTAAAAAAGAAACACTTGAAAACTAATTCATAATATGAACAAAAAAAACACTGAATTACCGCTTGACAGACGTATTTCTCCTTATAATAATTATCATTTGGATACATATTTTGAAGTTTTCTTGATAAGATTCCCTCATCTTAACAGTATGCAATTTTCTTGCTGCGTTGGAAATTCTGCATGGTTCTTTAATTCGAATTGCCGAATTGTTTGATGAAACAGATACATCTGGTGGGGAATCCTCTTCTTCAACTGCCAATAAGTCAATACTGTATCACATACATGTTTAGTGCTGATATTAAAATGTTGATGTGTTTACTTTTTAAATTACCTAATACTTTCAAGCAATTGCTTTCTTGCTTTGTTTCCTTGAATTTTAAGCATGTCTAGCAACATTTTGTCACTCTGCTCTTGCTCCATGGTCTCAACATTAGGATCAAAATGTGGTTTACACAATTCCGAATAGTGAGAAAATAGGTTTTTTAATGGGATGTTTTCCGAGCAAGGAAATTTATTAGGACAATAAATTTTATCCATCTTATTTTTTCCTTATCCATAATAATCACACAGATAGCTTATACCTACTTCGTATTCTGAAACTATAAAACAACTTCTTATAAATAACGTGGCGGGAGAAAGTGTCTGGAGAGAGTATAAAACAAAAGTCTAGGTAAAGGATGATGGAACAGGGGTCGGAAGGGGTACTGCATAGCGCAACCTAATTGAGCTGGTCAGTTCTGTTTATGACAAGTCGAGAAAATAATTGCTTTTATACACTTTACTCACTTTACTGTACAACATTAACCGTGATTGTGTATTTTAAAGTGTTCTGTAAATATGTTTGCAACTAATTTAGCAGCTGAAAATTGAGAAATTAATTAACAGGTATTTATATTATGGTGAATATTCCTCTTATTCTTTACTATCAAACAATACCTAATTAACAAAACTCTCAATCTACTGAGAACGACTGCAAATAAATAAATACAAGTGGTTTGCCGCTACACATAAAATATAAGCTATAGGTACTTGCCTTGCCTGATTTTAAATGCTCAAAATAAAATTTTATGCAATGTTCCGTTAACCAAGATATGACAAGCACATGTAATCCAGAATATCTGTTCGATGTCTGCCAACTACTTAACACACCTTATTACATTACACTCATTCTTTTCTGCTATAACCCTAATTGCCATCTAAACACCTACTTTTCCCTCTTGACATATCCTTATTCACCTTTTACCTTTTTACGGATGAGCAACCTTTACCTTTTTGTTTCTAGTTCTTAACAAACAAATTCCTCTATTCTGCATATCATATATTTTTTTATTATTTTAACACATTTTATCACACTGCTTTTATTTTTTATTTTAACTTGCACTCCCCAATTCTCAATTTTCTATGCTCCCTTTTTAAACTTAAGAGTAGTTTCAGTTTAGCTTTTATTTTATCCCCCCTAATTTTTTCTTCCTTTACATCACCAAACTTAACTTCCTATTTGAGTAGTTTCAGTTCTCACTTTTCTTTACTTATTTCTGTTTTTGCCATGAAAATAATATATAACAACTGACTACCTTATAACAAATATTATTTTTTCTCACTTTTATTTTTCATCTATTTCTATCATCCAGGTATAAATAGTGAACAATTACTGAATTTGAAAGAAAGAGCAAGTTTGAATTTCCCATACTTGAATATTAAAATTTAACGATAAGAGATGGCACCATGGGAGCTTGTTTAAATTAAAATTATTTACACAGAAATTATTTTGCTACATGGTACTAAAATATTGAACAAATGATGTAATAGCAAAACCTAACATCAGATAACATACTGCTATGGTATATAGGGGTCTATATACTACCTTAAATACGTCTATTTATTTAGATAAATGCTAAAGGAAAAGTTAAATACAGTCATTAGATTGAATTAATCAAATTTAGAAAATTTTAAAAATAACTACTTATTTAATTGAAAGATATGGATGGAATTAAAGATTGCAAGTAAATTTAAAAAGAAAGGTATAGCATTTGAGTACTATTTGATAGTGGTAAAAAGAGATAATACTAAATACAAGTTAATGTTGCATATGACAAGATAAAATCCAATTGTAAGAAATTATGAAGTGGGTAACATTCAGATTAATATAATGTGCAGCAGGCAGAAATAATGGTAGTTTAGCTTAGAAATAAAAGTTTGTTTAATTATTGAAAAATAACAGATTGAAAAACAACCTGTAATTTGCATAGTTTTGGTAAAAATAAATTAGAAATTTGGCCCTATTTATTTAATTTGTGTGCTGGTTATATAAAAGGGTTGATAATATAAATCTACAAGGTGGAATTAATTAAAACATTACGAGTATAAAATGAGAATCATGCAAGAGAATTTTGAATATGGTATAACTACATAATAACAATTACAAGAAGCAAGAAGAATAGGAATTGGATATAATTGAATGGATTTTGTATTACAAGTCATAAATATTTACATTAAGTAGAGGATTGCAATTTGGTGGAGTTTTCGTGGACTTCGCTTGGGAAGTAAAGACCATTTGGACAAGGACCAATTGACAGGGACCAGTTGACTTGCTTCGACAAGGGAGCTGTTCGAGGTTGTGATTTCTGCTGGATGCTGACAACGTGTGTGGTTGTAGGAGGATCTAAGGAAGTACAAGGTTACTTTACAATCATATGTGGAAGTATGCTTACCATGGAGAAGTTGGACAGAGGGAAGTTGTAAGAGTGACAGTTGTACAGGGGCTAGAAGAGGAACAGGTATCTGCCAGCATCTTGGGGTGTTGCAGGTTGGAGGCGGTTTGTTAGTGACCAGTGCATTGTGGCTAAGGTGTGAAATAAGAGACAATTAGAAAGGTTTATTAAAACATAATTGAATACTTATCATAAACATCTTATATTATAAGAGCTGATGCCGGTCGCCGGCCGTCCAGACCGTCCGACCGTAAGCACTGGCACGCGCACATGCCGATCGTAAGCGCAAGTGGCGAGACCGTCAACAGCAAGCATTTGTATTGTTAACGCTGGCAGGGCCGGACGTAGGCTGGTTACCAACTTAAGCAAGCATTGTTATTATTAACGTTTCTTTACGCTGCCAGGGCCAGACATAGGCTGGCCACGCGCGTTCTAGTTATTGAGTCAGATAACATTGTAAAGGATTTTATTTTGTCATCTTGAATAGAAAGTGTCATTGAACACGATTTGAAATTGTAGTTGACAGCAAGTGTCATTAATTAATTTCAGTTCATATAAAAAATAAAATAGCAACTATCACGCAACTAGATTGGCGGACCACCCTGAAAGAGTTCTCAAAAAGCTTAAATACTATTTAATTTCGTTTATAGAAAACTTAACAACTAAATATAAAGAGAGGGACCTTAGCATAACAATACATATGTTAGTTTATGTATATTTATTTCTAAATTACTGTTTCCGTCTGCTGTAAATTTAAGGTTAGGAATTTCTTCACTTTTCCGCGTTCAAAAAATAAACATCTGTTCAACTTAATCTGAATATTCTACTGCAGCAATTAATACACCTAATAATACCTAATATTTGTAAAGTATTTCCTTCAAGACATGACCGCAATAATTATAAAAAACAAAAACCTCAAAACACATTCACCACTGACACCTGCCGTCAAAATACTGAATAAGCAATGGTCAGAATCGCGTAATAATAGGACAACTGATTATTCATTTAACTTAAAATAAGATTTACTTGTTGAAGTAGAATAAAATGAGGTTTAAATATTTGAAAAATTATGCTCAGTAAAGTATGTCGTGGATGGTGATAGTGACGTCAGCAAGCTGTTAACACGCAGCCCTGACTCGCGAAGTACAATAAGCAGGGCCGTAACTAAGCAAAATATTACTGTAGGCAAGCCAACATTTTTGCGCCCCTCAGTACACTAACGATAGAGCTGACAAAAAATACTTATTTTAGTGACTTCTGCATTTATTTCAGTATGTATGATGTATATTGAAAACAAATAGGTAGATATTCAAAACTAACATCAACAATTGTGATTTAAAAGTTTTAAAAATAAACAACTAACTGTTAATAGTATTTAACATTACAAGCCAGGTAAAACAGTTTTTACTGGCGATTGGATTGGGATGACTGGCGAGCCGTTAGGCGAGCCTGTCATATCCTTGAACCAGTAAAAATGGTTACCTGGTGTGTTTTGTTGAATATATTATTTGTTTCTCACTTGTAAATAACTAGAAATTTACCATTTATTCAAAATGTCAAACTGACAAGCAACTAAATTCATCAATATGACACATACTAAGGAAGACAACTCTGGCTTTGCACGCTATCATTTATCTATGAGCACGCTTGTAAAATATAACTCGCTAGCCAGTAAATTTTCTACTGGCTAGCCAGTTAAGAAAAATTTTCAAGGTGAATACAGTGACTTGATAAATTGATGTTTACAAGTGAGGAACAAATAAAATAGTATATGCTAAGGTTAAAATATTTGGTAATTTGTAAAGGTGCATTATTTTTTAAGTTTTGGTTACTATGCTTACCATTTCTGGAAAATGTTTAACCCTAAAATATAATGCAATCTTGGTAAATAGAACCAAAGTGGAGGTGCAACTAATGTACCGCGTCGAAGCATGTGTGCTGGCCAGGGATAGAATTCCAATCGGGGCAGAATATTTGGAGTTCTTGCACTGGCGCGGCGTATGTTTATCAAAGCGTCCTATTTTGCGAAGTTGTTGGCGTAAGCGATTATTCGAAGCAATAATTAATTGTAATAAGATGAGTTGCAACAATGCGGTGCTATGCGTATTCTTAGTTAATGCGTCAGATGATAGCTACTGTAGAATGCACGTGTTAGTTGCATTCATCATGTTAGTAGCTTTTTTTGGAAACTACAGCAAACGATAGATTCCACAAGTTCTTGCTCGTGATGGATGATTATATGATAATTAAGGAGAGAGAGAAGACATATTGTTCCGGCTAAGGATCCCGCGACGATATGTTGCTCCGCCTAGTGGTTCTGCAGCGGGTAGCAGCCGAGCGGATTTACCGATTTAAAGTAAGTGCTGTAATGTGAAAGATCAGTAGACATCGGATACTTACTAATTCTATACGTGTTGCAACAATATTTGAAGGTGAGGTGCTAGGGGGACGGCCACCCCCGTCAGTACAATCATTTTAATATAACACAAAAACGCGTCTAACACAAAATAAAGTATAAATAAAATTAAATAAAAAGACAAAAATATAAAACAATAATTCTAATAACGGGAGTACATATTATATTACGAATACAACAAAACATATATTATTTACTTATATATAAACTACCTGTAGGCTGCGGCGCATGCCGAATTTAAAGTTTCGCGAGTTAGTGTGAGATGCCCGCAAATCTTCCTGCCAGGAATGCCACCTGAACTAGCATCACGCCGCGTAGACGGAAAATCGATTTGTAAGGGTGTAGCTAAACGTAGCATTTAGCCGCATTCACTAAGCCAGTAATATACCTTCTTTATTATTAGATGAAATATACTTCTGCTCGTAGTTTTAAAAAACACAACCAATCGGCATAAAAAATTACTGTTTTTTGCGATAATATCCCTATTAAAAGTAATGAAAAGTTTGTCTACAAAACCGGAAAATAGTAAACCGTTGAATAAAGTCTTGGTACTTTTACCGGTTTAACATGGCATGTAGTGTTGTGCTTTATTATAAAGGTATGATACGTGTTCGGCCTGCGTGTCTGCCTGTCTGCGTCTGTTACGTTTTTATTGTTGCCAGTCGGGTGCAGTTTGTTCGCATTACAAATCAGATTCCCTCTAGGAACACGGGTTCATATTCCACCGAATGCGATATTTCCCTTTCTTTGTGGAGTAATGTATTTCGCATTAATAAGTGTTTTCTTTTACTATTTCAGTTTTATTAGAAACACAAACAAAATAATGGGAATTCGAATAAAAAACATAAAACGCAATTCTCACTAATAAGTTCACACGATTATGGTTAGTATCATATGAACACAAAACATAAATAATAATAATACTTAATAGCTATTTATGCAACAAGTGCTAAAAGTTGACGTTTATGCACGAGACATGAAAATTATGAAACGAAGCCGAAGGCTGAGTTTCATAACATGCCTCGTGCATAAACGACTTTTAGCACGCGTTGCATACAATATTTTATCTATGATCTACTGTTATTAATCCATAAATATCGATTTAACAAAGGTTTGCATCTACGACACTTCTAATTTATGTCATAATAAACAGTAGGCCTTAGCGCGCGGGCGAATGTTTGCGAAGCCAGTACTGTCAAGGTCAGTTACGAAAGGTTAATACTCCACATCTGACTGTATTCTTTACATAATGCTTTAATTATTTCAAAAACACTTTACCTGTAACGCAAGAAGTAACTAGAATAACTTTACAACTTCACTACCAGTTCGAAATTGTAGTTTTATAACCTCACTTCATTTTATACCACAGATGTGCTTAAAGTAAACAGCTGATTTCTTTAACCACGCTAAACTATAAAACAAGCTAGTGCTAAAAGGCCTACTTTTAGTAGTGGTCGTAGATAAAGGTATTTTTCGTACCTGTCACCTAACCTTAAAAGTTTAATTTATTGGAATTTATTTTACCTATAAGTTTTTATTCCTTTTTTTGTTGCAAATTTTTAAATAATTTGTAAGGGGTCTCTCTATTGATATTAAGCATGTGTGAGACACTCTGTCTTGACATACAATTGACTTTAGAAACTTCGTAATTTGTTATAATTTAAAAAATGATCGTTAGCATGGAATGTAATGTGTCGACCAGATTGGGAGCAATTCCCATGATTATAATTAGCATTATTTAGGGTAAAATCCTTAATAATACAAATTAATTTGTCCGTAAAATTGACCACTCCTTCATTTGTTTTTGTTTCATTAGTATGAAAGAAATATTTTTCTTACTTCCATTTTGGCGCCCCTGGTCGCTTGCGCCTGTAGGCAGGGGCCTACTCTGCCTATACCTAGTTACGGCCCTGACAATAAGAGCGATAATTGGAAACAGAACCAGTTTTAAAAGGTGGAAAGTGAACAGTGGGCTAACCAAAGTGCAGTGTCGCAATTGAGCAAAGAATTAAAAACCGGCAGTGTAATTCGCGGCGAAAAATTACGGCGAAAGTGTGGAAGGTCAGTCGTTTGGGACGTTGTTCGCGTACGCGGACCCGGCGCGGCGCATACGTCACGAACGCGTCATAACCAAGTCTCTCGGGATTGGTGCATCCAAAGTATGAGCAACAGATGCTAAGGGAGCCCATACACGTAAATAAGAAGTACTAGAGATGGAAGAGGTCTCAGAACTACTAAAATCGCTACAGCTTGAACTCGAAAGTTCTTCCAGGGAAAGGGAGAGGTATTCCAGAGAACTACTAAACCTCAGAAAGGAACTAGAAGAAATAAGTGAATTAAACAGAAGAAGAGAGGAAGTACGAGATAAGGAAAGGAAAGAATTACACAGAGAACTACAATATTTAACAGGGAAGCTCCAAGAGAATAAACAAGTGAACTATGAAAAGAAAATTAAGTACAGTCCAAAAGAACTAAAACAGCTGGCAGGGACAGCAAGTCGAGGGAAAGAACTAAGGGGATGGCTAAACAGATTAGAAGAACTGAAGATCAGAACAAAAATAAAAAGAAAGGAAGTTCTGGACGTGAAGGCTCTAACCAGTGTTAAAACACACGAGAAGAGGGGAATGGAACTAGGTTTCTGGAATGGACAAGGGTTATTTAAAGAAGGAAAAATAAAACAACTGATAAGAGAAGCAAACGAGTACAAAATTGACATTTTGCTAGTACAAGAAACAAACATAAAAGAGATCTCATCAAGAAAGAGGAGGAGCAGAAAACAGATTAGGAACCGGTTTCCTAATAAGAGAAAACTTGAAAGCGATGGTGACAGATTACAAAGTGATAAATAACCGAGTAAGCTATTTAAGAATAAGAGGGGAAGTGAGAAAGTACTGTCTAATAAACGTGCATGCACCAACCGAAGATAAAGAGCCTGATGAAAAAACCGAATTCTACGAAGGATTAGAAGAAATGCTAAAAGACTTACCAAGGTATGACATTAAGATAATTGCAGGAGACTTTAACGCGAAGATAGGTAGAGAAGAATGGGTGGCGGAAGTAGCAGGAAAAGAGAGCTTACATCTGGTAACAAATGACAACGGACAACGACTAGTCGACTTTGCAGCAAGCAAGAACATGATTGTCAAAAGCACCTGGCTCAAAAGAAAAGACATTCACAAGGCGACATGGACAAGCCCAGATGAAAGGACACAAAACCAGATCGACCATTTACTAGTGACAAAAGTTAACATGAACGCAATAGAAAAGGTGAGATCTTGCAGAGGAGCCGAAATAGGGTCGGACCATTTCCTGGTTAAAGCCAGGCTAAGAGAAGTTACGCACCATGCCCCAAAGAAAAAGACGAAGAGAAGTAGCTGGGATTTGGAACTATTAAAAGATAGAAGAACTAAGGAAGAGTACAGCAAAACAACAAAAAATTTGATAGAAAATAGCGCACTCCCGACGGGCATCGAAGAACAGTGGGAACTGGTAAAAAGGGCGATATACGAAGGTGCTTCGATACTAAAAGCAGAGAAAAAAAGTCAGGATAATGACTGCTTCGATGATGAATGCGAGGTAGCAGTAAAAGAAAAAAAGAGAGCAAACTCCAGAAGCTCAGGAGGAGTATAAAAAACTAAGAAATAAAGTCAACAGTATGTGTAGAGAAAAGAAGAGAGAAATGCTAAACAAAAAACTGGAACAAATAGAGGAATCGCATAAAAATAATAACTCAAGGATATTCTACAGAAAGCTGGCCAGAGAGAAACACAAATTTAATCAGACTACAATTGGACTAAAGGACAACGAAGGAAAGTTATGAAAAAAATAATGGATATCTGGGTGGAACATTTCAGCAAAACGATGGTAAAACAAGATCATAATAGAGTAGAGATGGAAGCCATTGAAAACACGAATCGGGATTATAATCTACCCACATGGAAGGAGTTCATGGAAGTAGTCAAGAATATGAAGAACAATAAGGCTCCAGGCACAGATGCCATCACAAACGAGTTAATAAAAAATGCAGATGAAGCTCTAGTCAAAAGGCTGTTTGAGTTAATAAAACAAATATGGATATCCAAAACGATCCCCCAGGAATGGAGAACTGCAATTATAAGGCCTATATTGAAAAAAGGGAATAAGACACTACCAGGGAATTACAGACCGATATCCTTATTAAATGCTACTTATAAATTGCTAGCAAATGTGGTGAATAAACGTTTACAGAAAGAAGTAGTCGATAAGATCGGACTTTACCAGTTTCGTTTCAAGGACGGAAGATCAGTGGTGGATAACATATTTATTCTAAGACAGGTACATGCGAAATGCAGCAAGAAAAATATACAAGTACATGCAGCCTTTCTAGACTTCAAGCAAGCTTATGATTCCATTGAGAGGAACCAAATAATCCAAGCGATGGTAGACCTTGGGATTTCAACTGAACTGATAGCACTAGTTAAAATGACCCTAAAGGCAACAATAAATAAAGTGAGGTTCCAAAATGAAGACTCCGAAATCTTTGAGAGCAATGTAGGACTCCGACAAGGCGACCCCTTAGCAACAACTCTTTTTAACATTGTCCTAGAAAGTATAATGAGGAAGAGCAGTGTCGACCGAACACGAAACATTTTAAAAAGCTCGCATCAATGCCTCGCTTATGCCGACGATGTGGTCTTCCTGTGCAGGACTAGAGAGGAACTAAAATATTTAGTCAGAGATTTTCAGAAGAAAGCAAGCAAGGTTGGACTAGAAATAAATCCGGCAAAATCACTATATATGATTCTAGGTAACAAGAAACAACCAGAGAACCAGCATTTAGATATCAAACTCGATGAGATAAACACGATAAAACTAAAACTGGTTAACAAAGCTACCTACCTAGGCGTCGAGTTCACAAGCGAAGGAGATTACGAAAACGAAATTAATAAAAGAGTCCTCGCAGGATCTAAAAGCATAGGGTATTGGAAGGGAGTACTTAATAACAAAATTACCACTAGAAAAACTAAATTAAGAGTATATAAAACGATTATACGTGACACAGTGACCTTCGCAAGTGAAGTATGGGCCACCACATCACAGAGTGAGAAGAAGATAGAAAGTTGGGAGAGAAGAGTGCTGCGCAAGATCTTCGGAGGGGTGTGCGAAAACGGGGTCTGGAGACGTAGAACAAACAAAGAACTAGAGGAGTGCTATAAAGATACACCAATAGGAACCATAGTAAAACAGAATAGGTTAAGGTGGCTCGGACATGTGGAGAGGATGAATGACACAGACCCGGTTAAAAGAGTGCTCAAAAGTGAAACAGGTGGTAAAAATAAACGTGGTAGACCTAAAAAGACCTGGTGGCACTGCGTAAAAGAAGATTTGAAGAACTACAACATTAAAGAATGGGAGAAGAAAACTAGGGAAAAAAAGGAATGGTGAAAAATAATATGAACACTAAGTACAACATTTTAAAGAAAATTGCACTTCTTTACCTACTATATAAAAGTAAAATGATTGAAAAGTACATTTTTCTCGGTATAGTTTCTTGTAATAACCCAAGTATGTCCTGATTTTTTCCTGAAACATTTTTTTGTAGATAGTAAATGTTAATCTGATCAAAAAATTGTGTATAGAGTTATACTTTTTTCGCCTCCTTAACAAGTTATAGTATGTTATAAAAGAAATACCAACTATTAATATAATAAAACAAACAAAAAATTAACAAAAAAAAGGGCGAATAGTTGTAATCAGCATGTAAAAGAAAAACAAACACATTATACTAAATATTCCAGATGCCTTCCACCAACTTCTATGCATTTCTGGCAGCGCGTTACGATGAGATGGCTTCTTGTACACGATTTAGCATTTCGACGTTATTCTTTAACGTATTGAAAGCATTTTCAATGTGTTCTAAAAATTCGTGTTGGGTGCTCACCGGTGTTCTGTATACTTCTGATTTCAGATAGCCGCAAATATGAAAATTCAAAAGTGTCCATATAAGATTTTTTGATCAGAATAACATTTAGTATGTTCAAAAAAAATTTGTGGGAAGAAAACCAAGGTACCCTGTATATTTTTGAAAGTTAGTTGATTATTGTATTATACTACCTAAGAATCATTATTACTTAAAAAGTATATGTTTTGCTATGGGAGTGCTCCACCTTGAACTCCTCCAGCAATAAATGAAAATAATTTGTACAGCAGGTTCTCTAAAATCCTTTATGAAGTAAAACTGTGTGCTAAATTTAATTTCAATTGCAAAAGTCGTGCATCAACTATAACTAGAAAATTTAAAATTGAAGCTTCCAAAAACATATACCTATGGTTAGAATTTTTTTTATTTACTTTGACATCTCCAAGATGAAGTTGAACTTAAGACCTATATTTTTGAGTCACTCTATATATAAATTTAAATATTTATATTTAAATAGGTACCTGCTTTATAAGTAAAGAGCGTATATTTAGGTTGCAAAAAACCTAAACTAGGTACTTATTTTAGGTTAGAAAAATTCATATTTAGGCCGCAAAACTGTCAAAATAGGTGCCGATTTTAGGATACAAAAATTATATATATTTTTTTATAATTTAGAATCAAGTAGTCAGGTTCTTAAATTGATTTATGTCATAAAAACAAAAAACAATGTACAACATAAACAAACCCCAATGTATAATTTAAAAAAAACAAGTTATTTATTTTATAATATAAAATAAAATAAAAAGTATAATAAATCTCTAACTGAATATAATTTTAATATTTAAAACAAATTTAAAAGCCAAATTCACAGAATTTTTAACCTTTTACAACTACTGAATTTTGTAAATTAAAAGACGCTGGCATTGTAAATTATATATTGCTGTAAGTTTTCAGTTGTAAAATTTGTTCTCTTGTCGGTAAGTATATTTCGTTAACTGGAAAAAAGAACGTAGCATTGCATGATGTTATAGGTGCAAACTTATAGGAGGTGCGGTTATAGTCAATCTCAACATCTTGTTCAACTCTCTCACCACAAAGTAAATTATTAATTATACTAGAGGGTAGCCTGGATTTTTATTTAATATAAAATTGAGTTTCTCTAAAGCAATTTTTGTCACATTTCTAAGAGCTTTCTCTAGCTTGTCATGCACATCTTCGATTATTTGCGGAGTCTGTAAGAGATAACCCTATTGTTTCCAGTTTTGTTATAGCATTGAAAATATGTTCAAGATGCATTCTCTCTTTGGTCGATTTTTGTGATTTCGGCATTGTAGATCTATACAGTATCACCTTTCATCTTACTTTCAATTTAATGCTACACTTTTGTACTTAAAAATATTGACGGCACAATTTCAAACATTTAAGGTTGTTAACTTAAAGGAAAAAAGGAAAACTGTCAACCATATACAGGGTGTTTCAGAATAACTGTTCCTAATTCTCAGAATTGAGAGAGGGCATGTTATTCAACACTTTTTAATGATAAACTAGTGTTCGGAAATACTTCCGTTACGAGATAATATGACATTAACGAATTGAGTACTTGAAATAATCTCAATGTGAAAAGTAATGATTTTATTGATTTCCAGCGGTTGCAATTTTTATTAATATTTAAAAAATGATATTACACAAAAATTATAAGAATTGTTCAAAAGTATGGCTGCCATTGTCGACACACAAAGTATAACGATGTGTGATTGACCGACGAATTCTTCGAAATATCTGCGGACGATCACGAATGTCATCAAAAGCAAGAATAATTCGAGCCACTAACTCCTCTGCTGTGTCCACAGGTGTCGCATAGACGAGTGATTTAATATGACCCCAAACACAAAAATCAATTGGAGTCATATCTGGCGAATGTGCAGGCCAAAGAATAGGACCTTGTCGCCCAATCCATTGGTTTCGAAATTGTGCATTTAAATTATCTCGAACATTTAAACCGAAATGGGATGGTGCACCATCATGTTGAAAGACTCAATTCCTTAATGTCGTATTATCTCGAAACGAAAGTATTTCCGAACACTAGTTTTTTATTAAAAAGTGTTTAATAACATGCCCTCTCTTAATTCTGAGAATTAGGAACAGTTATTCTGAAACACCCTGTATATATTACTTCTATATTGCTAGTAGGGTCTGGGATCGGGCAAAAACATTATGGCGCTGACATAGTCTCACTCTGAGTACTACGCGTCTCGTGCTCATGCCTGAGAATTCGAAGCCGCCTTTAGAAGCAAATTTTAAACTTGACCATGAGGTTCACTTCCCCACCTCGCGTACGACGCTTGCGCACAGCTCACCAAGTACGTAGAAGAGTTGGTTGCCTGTCTGACTTATGCTGTGACCTCTTCACTTACAGGCACTAGCGATATAGACGTAATATATATGCTGTCAACGATGCTGTCTCTGTCAACTAACAACACCTGCTCCAGTTACACACATGCCAGTGACCTACGCCTACGCACTACCACTGGCACTACACAATTTTACTCACACGTTGAAGACACAGTATGAAAATATAAACAGCAGTTTATGGTATTGCATATGTATAAGGCTAATATTAATTCTGTAAATGTAAAAAAAGCTAAAAACCTGAAATCCGCTCTCTACTTATAAGTATCTACTTTTAGATTTGCTCGGCTTGATGTGTATATATAAAGACAGATTTGGAAAAAATGGCAAATACTATTAAACCTGTAAGTTGTTATAGTAAATTACACAAGTCTGTGAAAAATTTGTGCATAAACTATTTTTATTTTATTAGGTTACTTAGAAAGTATACTTATTTACTTTTTTTGTAAACCATTATTATGGTATTTTCTTAATATTCCATTCAAATTAAATTAAAAATAGATTTTAAGTCCGAAATTTTGAGAACCAATGTAATATTTTGTTTAAATTCGGGCATACATTGGGAGATTTACCAACAGTGGCACAAATACCATTGGAGATTTCCTGCAGTCGAAGTAGTGAGAGTACACAAGACCTTCAGAGCAATTTAATTAATGTTGACGTGTTAATTTATTAGTAAGTTTTAAGTGCTCTTTTTTGGTGAAAAAATGTCTAGTTGATGTTGTAAAAATGAGGCTGATTATTTTTGTTGCATGTATGGTCCTTTTATAGTGAAAAAGTATAAAAGTAACATTAAGTACAAATTTCTTTCAAAATCTATATTTTACGTAATTTAGAATTAAACTGGAGATCAAAATAAACTTTGAACACCACATGTTATTTGCAAGATTTCCGAACAATCCTTAAGGCATTGGATTAAAGGAACTATAAAAGCCCTGAATTTTGAAACACTAATGATCTTAAATTCAAATAAATATCCTTATTACTTATGCTGTTTTACTGTTTTGTACAAAAAACTTGCGTGATTGAAAAAAACTAGAAACAGGTTTGAAAATTCAATTCACATTTTACAAGGTATTAAAACGCAGGCCTGTGTTATCCCTGATTAGCTTTTAGTGAATCGACCACAGGCAGCAACTCAGTCTAATCTGCGATTCACACTGTGCAGGTTGTTCGGATAGAAATTATAAAGATTAGCAATTATCTATATTGTAATGTAATGACTTGACGGTGACAGAATAATAACAGTTAAAAAATTGTCAAGTACAGCAGTAGCAATATACTCCATTCTGTCTATTTGGGCAGATATTTTCACTGAAAAACAAAGGAGGCCTCGAAAGAACTCCAAGCTCATGGCCCTCAGAAAATTAGACCCGCCCATGGTGTGGCTAGCCGCACCGTTTAAATAATTTTGAAAGTTTGAAATATTTCAAAAATGTACACAAATAATTTTATTATAGGGGTTTTGTAAGATATATTTAAAAAAATTGAATTATCCATGTCCATTTACCCATAAATAGCTATAATTTCCAAAAATTGACACAATTTTGTTTTAGAATCTAGAACTCTTAAGACTAATAATCTTAATATACATATAAACTATACATACAATTTTTGTCATAGTGTGTTCTGTATGTCCTCTGATCAAACCACAATGAATGTGCGCAAAATATGGGTGATACCGCCAAGGAGTAAAATAGGTTCAATATGAGAAACGTAGACCAACAATAATGTTAAATCTAATCAAGGCTCAAAGATTAGGAATGGTTGGATACATAGATAGGCTGGCAAACAAGAATATAAACAAGAGGGTGTTATGAGGCTTAACAAGACCAAGAAGAGAGAGGTCAAGAAAGAAGTGGTTGTATTTAGTGATGTTGAATCTGTATACCGTTGGCAAAATATACTGGAAGAGGAAAATAAAAAACAAAAAACAATGTAGGCTAGTTGTAGATATAATATGCTCTCTTTAGGAGGATGCAACTCGGCAGGGAGAGATAGGAAGGAAAAGGTTTATATGCAAAAATCTTACTTTTCAATGTCCCCTATAACCTATAACCTCCTTAAGTTTTTGAAACCCACTGTATACTGTTACACAAACCATAAACTTAAAGCTGTATGTATATATGGGTCTTTTACTTATATTTGCCAGAAAAGTAACATCATTGAAAAAATATGTACACCGTTTTAAAATGCATCGTCTACTTAAACTATTTCTAAGGGGGTCTGGCCACAACGGCCACTGGACATAACGGCCACACGTAATTTTGCATGGACATATCGATCGGCCACACTGGACACAATGGCCAAAAGCAATATGTGGACACAACGGCCACCTTGGACGTATCGGCCACAGGGTTAGCTGGACACAACGGCCACTCTGGACACTACGGCCACATTTCAGACGTGGACACAACGGCCACAGTGGACACAACGGCCACTGGACACAACGCCCACACAGAATTTTTGTATGCCCATATCGGCCACAGTGGACACTTCGGCCACTTATCAGACGTGGACACAACGGCCACACTGGACACAACGGCCACTGGACACAACGGCCACACAGAATTTTTGTATGCCCATATCGGCCACAGTGGACACTTCGGCCACTTATCAGACGTGGACACAATGGCCACACTGGACACAACGGCCACTGGACACAACGGCCAGACAGAATTTTTGTATGCCCATATCGGCCACACTGGACACGTCGCCCACATAGCAGACCTGGACACATCGGCCACCGTGGACACATCGGCCACCGTGGACACAACGGCCACATAGCGGACGTAGACACAACGGCCACCGTCGACACATCGGCCACATATCATAGGGGGATAAATGCAAGGTTTGCCCGCTGACATAGATATACATAAGTGGCCGTGTGCACCTTCCTAGAGTTTAAGATACTAAACATTTGTTAACATTAACATTTCTTTTTGGTATATAACAGTATCGATATAAATCCTCGCAAGACTGAAAACCCTTGAAGGAGTAGCGAGAAAGACAGCACTAGGAATTTGATATGTACGGAAGAGAGACTTGCATACGCGCTACAGACAGCCTTTGGCTGGAATGTATGTTTAGAGGCAAAACTTGATAAATTCGCTAATTTCGAATCAGCCGTGCATTTGAGGTATAGGAATACCCTATACCATTATATAGGGAATCAAATTATGCATACAAAAATATAATATTATACAAGGTGTTTGAGTTAAAATACGAAAGTTTGCTATTCTACTGTGCAAACCAAACACCTTGTATAAGTGATTTAAATTTAGAACAATGCAGAGATGTTTACTGAAGAACTTTTATATTTAAACTATTTTCATATTTTGACTAATAAAAGATCTATAGGAGCTTAAATTTCCGATTTTCAAAACCTTATAGTGGGCAGCACAGTGAAATTCTAGCGTTAAAAAAAAAAAAAAAATGTAGCTAATACCAAGCTGTAATAAATGTAAAAAATTTAAACAAAATCGTGTGGGCAGTTTTTTGTAATAACTTTTCAAAAATTTTTAAAAAATTGAAAAAACGCCATTGGGACCGTTTCTAGATTTTCTAAAATAAATTTCCTTCATGGTATAGTACCGTAAAAGGACTTTTAAACAAGTTGTCGTGAAACCTGATCAGATAACTCATTTTTGACTTGAGGCGTTAAAATCAAAATTTTGAAAGATTTATTGCGGCCGCCATTTTGCAGTTAGAGAGTGCGGGAAAAAACGTTTGCACTTTTCGGTCTTCTTTCCTATCCGCTACTCAGATCTGCAAAATTCGGCTTATAATAAAAAGCTACAAAAAAAAAACATGCCTAACTTTTGCTTCTTGTTTTGGATTTTTTTGAAAAGCTTATTTTTTTAATGAATTGTCGATACCCCCCCCCCCCCTTTCAATTAAAGTTCCATGAAAATGGGTTTATTACTTTCAGTAAACTTTTTTTTCCCCCCAAAAATTTTCTACTTCAGCAAGCAATTGACTTATTCATTCGCATGACTGTTCAAGCATTACTATTCATTTTCACAATTATTAATTAAGGAAAGGCTTAAATTCTTAATTTTTCATGATATACTCGTTTTTTATTACTTCCCTCGTCTGAAAGACGAGATTTCTTCAGATCTTCACGTTTCAAGGTCCCTAGATGACCAAATAGTAATTTATACATCTAGTTTTGAAAGTCATACTTTTTTCATAAATTTGCAGTTTGATAACGAGGGCAAAGCCCTAGTTAATCAAGCAAATGAATGAAAAAAAAGGACTTTCAAAAGGTGTTGTACACGTAGTGTTTTTGCATAGTGATCTCTTGGTCGAAATTTAGTCGAAAAGGACTTTGGAATTGACAACTGTCAAATTGACATTTCAATAACATAGTTAAAGAAGCGTACTTTTTTCACGATTTTTGCGTTAAAAAAGTGGAACTTTCAATACGATTTTTCGTTTAAAAAAACGACCTTCACAATCACTATGCAAAAAAAGAGGTTTTCTTAATTCCGTCTGTTTGTCTGTCTGTCCGTCCGTCCGTCTGTCTGTCTGTCTGTCTGTTGGCAGGGAAATTAAAAATTTCCGAAAACAGGTTCACTTATATGTCAAGGGGGAAACAGCTTGACCTATGATTCACACTTTTGACGTTTACTCCTGCGCCCCCACAAATCCCTCCCCAAAAATTTTAAATGGAATGACCCATGGCGTGGTATCTCAAATGAAAGCTTATCTTATAAGGATTATGGTGATGTGTCACTTGCCCACGTTTTTTATTTTCTCATACATTTTATGAGAAAGTTTATCATTGCCACTTCAGGAGAACGGTAAACGCTATCGAAACCTAATTTTAATCAGGTAGGCGTGGAAAAAAAAAGCAAGCCGTTGACGTTTTGTCTAACAAACTGTCACATTAGTTGTTTCCGTTTAGTCAGCTTCACCTACATACTACATTGGTTTCCGTACAAATGGTGTACTCTATTGCTGAAAAAATTGATCATTTCTCAATGCTAAATAAAAAAAAATGCGCAAGTGACACATCACCATAATTCTTATAAGATAAGCTTTCATTTGAGATACCACGCGATGGGTCATTCCATTTAAAATTTTTGGGGAGGGATTCGTGGGGGCGCAGGGGTAAATGTCAAAAGTGTGAATCATAGGTCAAATCGTTTCCCCCTTGACATATAAGTGGACCTGTTTTCAGAAATTTTTAATTTCCTTTTGGTTTCTAAAATATCTCAGGCGGATCGTTTTCAAAAAATCACCCTGTATATCTACCTCGCATGAAACCGGTGCAATTTCATACAAATATATAAAGGGTGAGCACCTTAAAATAATAAAATTTTGTTTATATTTGCGTTAAGTGGGAAATAGATTAAAGTAGTAATTTGCACATAGATCAGGCCTTACACTTGACGAAAATAGAACCCAACAAATAAAAGATAGTCGTAAAAAATTCAAAAAGTTTCCACAATAATACCCTTCGCTTAAATACAACCGCGCGTCGCACACATCAGCGTGTTTATTTTTCATTCAACTTAGTAATAAATACAAGTAATAATTTGTACATAGTGTAGGCTTTATTCTTACCAAAAATGGAAGCGAATAGATACAGAATAAATTTTTTACAATACAAAAACGCGGCATAAATTAGCGGTTACTAAATATACCTGCAACGGAGAAATGAGAGAAGCCGGTCCTCCGTGGCTTAGATAGAAATTGCACGTTCCCTTAGGATATCGCACTAAACGTTGGGGCTGCACACGCTGTCCGCCTGCCTTTCGAATTCGAACACCGGTAACGTTTTTTTTTATTTGAAAATTTATTTAATTTATTAGAAACGTGAAGATATTTTTACTCCTAACTTAATTTGATTTTTAAAATTATTTATTGTCACAATGACGAGGAATGTTCTGGGTAAAGCCTTTTACAGAATTTTTACAAATTATGACAGAAAAAGTTAATATGCGCATCGATTGGTTTTTATGGCGTCGCCTGCTTGCTTGCCTAAGCTATCACCTTGGCCAGCAATTGCAAACTCTTCCATAAAAACCATATTGTCGTCCTTGATACATAAATAAATATTGCTATACCGATATCGAATCGGGCATCAGTCGAATTTTAATTTATTAATAGTGTTGAGTATACAGGGAATTTATTTTAATAGTTAACATAAGCGTTTCGTTTCTATGCCACTATTTAATCATACAGGTCATTTCCATAGTTACAAATGAGACCAATAGATTAGAGCGTTTATTTTACGAGTTAACATAGGAATTATTACTTATCAAAAAGACAATTAAAAGTTATCCTAATGTATACCACTGCAGAAAAGATACAACACACAAGTTGTTCCTAAGTAGCCATGAGCGTAACTTGGAGCATCACTTGGGGGGACAAAATCAAGACTTCACAACAGTTTTAAACCTAAATTGCAAAAAAATGCTGCACTTCACTTTAAAATCAAAATTTGGGGAGGGGGGGGAAGCAATGCCCCCCCTGGCCCCTCCCAAGTTACGCCTATGTACGTAGCTACTTTTTAGTTGCATACCTACATTCGCGTAACAAAATTAAAGTTTCTTATTAGCAAGTACCTAATTCAAATTTGTATGTTAACTCGTAAAATAAACGCTCTAATCTATTGATTTCATTGGTAACTATGGAAGTGACCTGTATGATTAAATGCTGGCATAGAAACGAAATTGCTATGTTAACCATTAAAATCAATTCACTGTGTACATACTAATTTTTTAAATCACTACCGTATTGCTGTTATGTTCGGGATCGAACTGAAACAATTTTTGTGTGAAGAAACCCAGTTTAGTTTATACTTAAATATTTATTTATTTCTAATTTTTTTGCATACAATAAAAAGAGAATAGATTAAATACAGATTACAGGTATACCGTAAGTGGCTCTGCAATTATAAAACTCCGACAAATCGGGCATCTTGAAGCCACTGTGGCAGGATTATATGCTTGGGTTGTGCAATACCCACACAGTAGGTGACCGCAATTGCGAAAAACATAATTGCGCCTACGGCTGATACATATGACGCAGGCGTCGCTGGGGGGCAAGTTATCGTCTGCTTCTGAAAATGTAAGTGTTGTCTTTAGATTTTCAAAACATTATGTACATATTTCTGTAATTACCTTCATCGTATCCGATGCCCCTGAACGGATTTTCTGGCTGGACTTGGTCCGTTTGAAAATCTTCCACTGAAATAAAGATCAATTTAATTTTAATTAAAAAAAATTAAAGTGTGTTCTAAAATGGAACGTATTACAGTTATTAAAAACTGGTGGTACAATATTTAGTGCTCCGTAGGTGGTATAAAAATTTTAAGAAATAATTACGATTCCAAGATTGAAGATAAACGAAAGACGCTCAAGGAATGAAAGTTCGATTAATATCGTTAATGTACATACAGGGTGATAATTTGAAAAGTATCAATGGCTACTATCTCAGATACTAAAAATACAATCAAATCTGCTAAACACCAAAAGGGAACAAAAATTACGGTTTTATTAGTTTAAAAAAGTAACCCTTATTGCACCCTTCACCCTTACTTAAGATTTTTAATAGACACTACCTACCTTGAGATACATCAAATTAGAGAAAATTAAATTCTCATTTTGAAAGCATTTTTCAAATGTTTCAACCACCTTCAAAAACCCTTAAATTTTTGTTATGGTTTTATTTATTAGGTTTAGACATTTTAGATTGTTTGTACCGTATTATCAAAATTAACAGAATTTAAATTTTTATTTCTTTCTGATGTCAAAAATGACATTTTTCGTATTATTTATGGTACAAAAAATGGAACATTAAAGTCCTAGTACTTTAAAGTATAATATTAAAGTTCAAGTACTTTAAAATTACACGTCAGTTGTTGACATGAAATCTGAAATAATTTATAACTTTTTATTTAAAATTCGTTAAAAAATCCTCGTAAGTAATTCCGTCCTCGGCTAACGCCTCCGCCATAAACAATTTTCTCGTTCTTTAAAATGCCACTTTTTGTTCTAGATAAATAAACTACTATTGTTAAAAACTAGTGCAATCTAAAAAATTTAAACTAAGGTGAGTATGCGCTTGGGGTGAGTTTAATCAAAACACGTTTTTACAATTTTTCAAAAATCATTCTTCTAATATTACGCTACAAACAATCTAAAGCTGTTGAATAAAACAATAAAAAAAAATTAAGGGTTTTTAAGGGTGGTTGAAAAATTACGAGGAACTAGAAAGTGTAATAGATGGTTTCCCGAATTTTGATGTCAAAATAATAATAGGAGATCAGAACGCGAAGATCGGGAGAGAGGAGAGGAATAGAGCAATTACCGGAAAAGAAAGCCTGCATGATAGAACAAATAAAAATGGACAGAAACTTGTAAACTTCGCAGCTTTAAAACAAATGGTAATAAAAAGTACCTTTCTTAACCGAAAAAATATTCACAAGGTTACATGGAGAAGTCCAGATAAGAAAACGTTTAATCAAATTGACCATCTGCTTATAGAACAGAAACATGCACAAACGGTGAATTATGGGGTCTTGGACACAACGCCCACTGGTCACAACGTCCACCACCTAGTATGGCAACCATGTTGGACATAACGTCCACCGCTATTTTTGGACATAACGTCCACCCTGGTCACAACGTCCACCGGCACAACGCCCACTGTGGTCACAACGCCCACCGTCGCATTTGGTCATAACGTCCACCTTGGACACAACGTCCACCGCCACAACGCCCACTCTGGTCACAACGTCCACCAGCGCCTGTTGAGAATAACATTTTACTGCGTTGGTCGTAACGTCCACCCTGGTCACAACGTCCACCGCCATAAAGCCCACTCTGGTCACAACGTCCACTTTCAAATTTGGACACAACGTCCACCTTGGACACAACGCCCACCGCCATAATGCCCACTCTGGTCACAACGTCCACTTTTGCATTTGGTCACAACATCCACCGCCATAACGCCCACTCTGGTCACAACGTCCACTTTCAAATTTGGTCACAACGTCCACCTTGGACCCAACGTCCACCTCCATAACGCCCACTCTGGTCACAACGTCCACTTTCAAATTTGGTCACAACGTCCACCTTGGACCCAACGTCCACCTCCATAACGCCCACTCTGGTCACAACGTCCACCTTCGCATTTGGTCATAACGTCCACCTTGGACACAACGCCCACTTTTGTTTAACTTGTTATTTAATCAACCTTTAATTGCCTTCTTTACTGTTTTTTGTCTAATGTTGTTTAAAATTTGAAAATTTTGGTTTTAGGCTATTTTATGTATTTTATCTCTATTTTATGATGGTTTTTCTCTAGCGTATGCATTTCCCGCTCTTTTCTCATATAAATCGGTAGGTATACGAAGGCTAAGGGCCCTATTATAACACTAAATATACCTAAACATTCATTGGTTTGCAATACACCTCATTCGAAAAAAATTTTTCCTTATTGTTCATTGTACCAGTAGGTAAGTATTTACAAGTCCCTAAAAACTAAAAATAAAAGAGAAGGTTGCCGTCACTGAAAAAAGGTGCTTATACCGGGTGAGCCATTTTAATCTTTGTACGCGTTTTTCCAGTGATGGAAGCAAGATGGTGAAAAATACCCCGGGACAAAATTGTTCGGGGTGAAGGGGGACAACTTATGGCACCAAAATCCATTCCCCCGAGGGGGGTGGGGGTCAAATTTTAAATGGAACCCCCCATTTTTTTCCATGGATTCGGGTTCCTGATAAAAAAATATGAAATTTTTGTCCGAACAATTTTCCATGAAAATGCTTTCTTCGGTTAGAATTATGACCCCCCGCCCTATTTAAGAACTACAGTGAATGGACATTATCCCGAAACAGCACATATGATTGTTAGCGCTCGATATGGAGTTACCAGGTCTACAGCCATAAAATTGTCTCCACACGATGTCATCACAGCTGTCATCAGGGCCAAAAGTGTCAATGTTTCACCAAAATGACAAAAATTTCCAGGATTGAGGTTCCAGAACGTTAGATTGGACCTACGCTCGTGATGTACGGTCATGACCAGAGCGCGGGGGAAAGCCACTGACTCCC
>CALNHX010008086.1:0-65228 GCA_940337035.1 Agriotes lineatus
TTTGTGAATAACAATAACTTCCACGAAAAGTTTGTACAATTACTATTAGAATATTGTACACCAAACTCCCATTATTACTGTATATTTCAAGACGAAAATATTTTTGATAAATTTTCCAAATTTATTACTGAAAACAGTAATGAAAATTCTCCTCACTTCCATCGATGCACTAAGCAAGTAACTTATGTTACTAATCCTGATCACCGTGAACAACACATTTCGGACTATCATTTAGGTAAAACTAATCACAGAGGAATTAAAGAAACTAGCGAACACCTTAAACGTACTTATTATTGGAAAGGAATTGACAATGATATTAAGCGATACATCAATAATTGTGACACATGTAAACGAGAAAAATATCATAGACACCCAAATACATTGCCTTTTAGTTTAACGCCTACTTATGAGAAACTTTTCTCTTGTATCAGCATAGATATTTTCCAAATCAATCAAACTAAATATTTAACCGTAATTGACAATTTCAGTAAATTCACACAAGCATATTTATTAGAATCCCAAAACAAAATAGACATAACAAAAGCATTGTTAAAATTCTTCTCACGTTATGCCGTACCTCAGAAAATCATCGCTGATAACGAATTCGATAACGCTATAATAAAATAATTTTTAAAATTACGTAAAATACAATTACATCTAACTACACCTTTGCATCATGAATCAAATGCACTCATTGAACGAGTACACTCGACAATTTTAGAACACTATAGATTATTAGAGCATACCCCTGAAAAAGAAAAAATGCCTTATTGCATATTAGCCTATAATAACTCAATACATTCCAATTTAAAATTTACTCCTTCTGAAATTTTATTTGGACATATAGACAGTCATAATCCATTTGAATTATGCAATGATAACTGTTTTGAGACTTACATTAATGACCAAAAAAATAAAATGTCGCATTTTTACTCAGAAATGCAGTCTAAACAAAAACAAGCCAAAGAACAAAGAAATGAAAAAACTAATAAAGATAAAGGACTTGTATCTTTTAAAGTTAATCAAAAAGTTTTCCTTAAAAATGACCGAAGAAATAAAAGAAGTATAAAATTTAAAGGACCCTTCAAAATTATAAAAACCCTAGACAATAATACATATCTTGTTGAAGATTTAACTACCAAAAAAACATTTAAAAGACATGCAAATGAAATACGCCAAACTGACGAAATAATACCTGTTACAGGTACTACATCTGGTGCTTAAGCCTGCCAATGTAACGAACTTGCGGTACATTTCTGTAACCACGATTATAATACTAAGTATGATTGTAATAATAATCTTAAGTTTGTTAGTGTATACCTATTGTAAACGCCAAGCCTTACAAGATAAATTCATGGCATATATAAAATCAAAAGTATTTAAAGACGATATTCCTAAACCTTTTGAGTTCTTAGAAATCAAAACGTGAAATTCAAATGCTTTGAATTGTCTTAAGAGGGAGGAGTAATGTAACCACTCAACCAATTAACTATCAAAATAAATGCTTGCTGCCGCGAACGTTACTCTGTACAAATTTGTAACTCCTACATTTAATTAAAAACTTGTGTAGTAAAATAAATAAAGTTTTTTTCGTTAAGGCCACGATTGGCAACTTAACTCGCGCGGGTATAAAATATTGATCTATAGTAAAAATTGTGAAGGAAACTAGAAATATTTAAATAATTTTTTAAGCAGAGTTAATAAACATCTGATTAATCTATTATTATAATTGGCGTCATTGAAAAGTGTCGGTTAAGTGAATTAATTGTGGTCGAATATATTGCTCCGGTGCTTAAATAGAGGCATTCTCCTTAATTTGTGTGGGGTTTAGTGTACCGAGGTCAGGAACTTAAATAGACCAGGTAAATTTGTTATTAAACTGGTTGACTGCTGAGAAACGTGCAATGCAAAGATTGGCAGAACAACTGCCAAAATAAAATGTAAATCCTGCAGTAAAGCGTATCATGGGAGCTGTTAGCGCATTTGCGGTTTCACTTGTTTAGCACTTTTTTGTTGTTGTATTATGCTGTGGCGTTATTCCAGAGGCTGTGCTCTGTTAATTGCAGCTTAAACAAATAAATAAATAAAAAAATAAGTAAAAGTGGGTGACGTCATCTCATTCGTTCCACACGAACCTAAAGGAATCTCCCGACTTTGTAGTAGCAGATAAATGCTTGGGTACGTACTTGGACACTCGGCTTGCATGAAAGTATCATATACTACAAACAAGATGGGAAGGTGCAAGAGCCTTATCGATACTTTTTTATTTAGTCTTTAATAATAATAATAATGTTAAAACGGTACTTTCAGTGTAACCGCAGAAAATGCCTATAATGTGGTATTTCACATTTAAAGGTGACAAATAGATAGAAACGTGTATCCGAATATTTTAATAATAATAAAAAAGTCGGTACCCAGTTTCGAACTCGTGACCTTAAGCTGAGCAGCCCAACTCTGTAGCATTACACCACCGTATTCACGGCTATTACTGTTATCGTGAATACAAGTAAAAAAAAAACAAATACTAAGAAAAACGACTAAACTCTCCCAAACGTTTTTTAATTCAAATGTTATGCAGTTTTATAAGACCTTTCATATAATTTTGACTTGGTTTCGATTGGACCGGAAGTATTACTTCGGCAGATAATGCCGAAGTAAAATTAAATCAAAACCTTGCGCAATTAGTTTTCGGTTGAAAGGTAAGAATGTACTTGACCTGGTTCTACTGAAACTCATTGACAGTAATTAATAATATTTTGATCTACAGCCAAGTTGTGCAGTTCTATATTATAATATTGAATTGTCAGTACATTTAACTTGATGCCAATGACCGCGAACCCAAGCTTTTCTGTGTGCAGTATTATTGTCGATTTGTCGGAAGTAAGCTTTTATAGAAAGAAACGAGATATTAATGGCTCCGTCAGAACAGGCATCATTTCTGTGGCAGCAATTTTAGTGAGCAGGTCGTTCGAGTCTGCCGCAATGTTTGCAAGTAGCAAGAACAGTGCATTTGGTCGGGACGTTAAAAAGTGGCCCAATTTTAAGAGTTTGTTGCCGAGCCAGTGTCAGCGCTATTCCGGCAGGTCCTAAAGAATCGCCAGCTGAATACAAGCTGGAAACGACGTCACCAAGTTGCCAAGCTCCAAGGAATATTTTTTTATATTTACCGTGTTTTCTAGGTTCTATCGTAGATAAAATATTGTACGATACACATGCATAAAGCATCTTTAGTCATTGGCGGGGCTTAAAATGCGAGTGATCGAGAGTTTGAAGCCTCGCGAGTGACTAAAGACTAGCTCTATGGACTTGTATCGTAAATGATTATAAGTTGTAGGTTTATCGCTTTTTTATTCATTTCATGGTCTTTGTATATGATTTTCCGCGTAAAAGTATTGATTTTTTGGTGGTGCAATGTGGCGTGACCGCTTTGATTTTGTTTATAATCGCCATTTAGGCCATTGTGACAAATTTACAACGAATGACAGTCAGTTTAGAAAACCATTAAAAAATGTTTTTGGACGCGGAAATTTTAGCGTTATTTCGAATCTATTAACGCAAACACTATGTCGGTTTAACTTTAAAATGAATGACTTAGAAATGATGCCGGTTTAACTTCGAATATGACAATGTAGAATCTGCCTGTTTGACTTCCAAATGATTAACGTAGAACCTAGGTCGGTTTAAGTCTTGAAAATTTAGAAAGTCATTTTTGTTAAAAATTAAACAATTAAAATTAAACCTTGAATATACTAGTGTACCGGAACAACAAAATGTTGTGTCAATTATACCAGTTGAATAGTACTAATACTTTTATTTCAACAATTTGGTTGTGTGCAATGGTGTAAGTAAAAACAATAAAAGTTAAATAGCTAGCACGAATTGCAAGCGAGTGTTTGTGGTTTCTGGACACCGTAGAAATTGACACTTCTAGCAGATGGACCATCTAAGGTAAATCAAGTTGGAGGCTAAATAACGGGATCTACATCTACTAGCAGTGGCGTGCGCTTGGTCATTAGCGTAACACAGTGTAGGCGAAACATGTTTTCGTTATGTCATTTAATTATTTCGGGGCATTGTAAAGTACTTGTTTACAAAAATTGTAATGACTTTTTTTAAGACGGCAAATTATTAGTAATTAACGTAAGAAGTTAGATCTTTTCTTGTAAACTCCTATGAACCCACGAAACAAATGCAAAATTTTGTTTGTAATTAGAAAATTTACAACTTTTATTAAATTTGTTATTCATGATTTCTGAGATACAAGGTGCTAATGATTGAGTGTCATGTTAAACCACCATAGAGTTGTTGTAACGTAAATAAGCTGTGCTTGTGATATCTTGATTAGCGAAGCTTCGCCCAACCTTTTTTCTGAGTATTTACAGTTAGATAAGACAAGTATAGTCTATAATTTTATATATAGCCCCAAGCTCTCTAGTATTTATTTTTGTGCCGGTACTATCAGTAGATAAGATTTTAGTTAATTATTGGACGATAAAAAAAGTATAGGAGACATATCTACGGAAATATGTATATATAATTGGAGTGTATTTCTAAATTATAGCTGTAACGTAATCACGAGTCGTTCACAACATAAGATCAATTTCAAAAACTTGTATAATACACCTATTCACCAGATACATAGGAAATGCACTTAAATTAAGCATGCAATACTAGATCAGCATTTCCAACATGAACAAGAAAAGAAGGGACCACTTCAAAATCATGCGTTTTTCACAGTCACATCAATGTACTTTAACTCGCGGCTAAGTACTTATTTAAAAGAAAAGAAGGTTTTGTTTTATCTGTAGAATTCAGCGTCTTACGACAATGAAGTCCAAAAGGCCAACGTCTCAACTACAAACTTCCACCTAACTTACATAGTTTGACATTCAAAACCAAGCCAAATCCAACAGTTCCAACTATGAATTTACCTACGAGAAGAACTAAAAGTTATATGCAGATAAAGTAATCAAAACGAATAATAGAAGTTCAAAAATTTAAGCCATAAAGAAAAACCACACCATAAAGGAAGACCCCTGTAACGTAAAACGAAATTAATCTTCGAGCCTAGCATCCGTTCAGCCCATTTACTTTAGTCGTATATCGACTTAGTATTTCAATCTTAGAGAAGGTTCTGTGTTACGTTTTGAATACGCCGCCTGTCTTAATTCGAATTCGAATGGTATTTTTCCGCGCATCGCTTGTCTGGGACATTTAGCCGAGATAACCTTGATGTGCTTTTATCTGGGGAAAGCCGATTGCCGGGCTTCGACACGTTCTTCTTCGCTGGCAGCTTGAAACGAGCAGTTTAGTGGCGTAGCAGTTCACGAGCTTCGGGGATGTTTTAATAGGGTTTTTGGCGTATTCTATTCGGACCTCTTTCCCTTTTCACAGTAAGTAGTACCAGGCAGAATTAATGTCGGTTTTTAATTAGCCGCGCCAGCGGAATTTTTGGGACCGGTCGCCGCGCTGAATTCGGCCCGCCGCTAGTTTGTTTCCGTTCCACGGCGACTTGCTGCAGGTCGTGCGAGTCGACGGTGTTAAGTTTTCATGGAGCCGCTCTTTCTGGTCGCCAGCGCCTAATTAGGGCACTAGAAGGACCCGTATTGGGAAGTTTATTTGACCTCCGGGTTTGGAACCTCAACCCCGCTGCCGCAGCGCCGTTTTGCTCTGAGAAAACACCACCTACGGTCGCAGGAACTTTTCGGCCGAGAGCTCGAAAGCTGCGTTCAGTTTTCTCCAAAACTGAGCCCCAGGACCTTTTGCGGTTAAGTAGCTTGCGAAGCTGCTGTATTTTAACGTGTTGTAAATTGCTGTTTGTGTCAGAAAACTGTGAGTATATTAGCGCATGTATTAATTAGATTAGAGCGATCCTGCAACTTTGATTTATGCTATTTGTGTGTTAACGATTGTAATCTTGGACTGTGATATGTACACGAAATTAAATGATCTTTATTGCCAGTATACAGGGTGAGTTAGTTACGGTTAATTGCAGTTATTTGGAGCTATCTTTCAGGAAGTGTGATATAGCTTGGGTATTGAGTTTACAATTTCTTGTTAGATCACCGGGGTGCATTCGCCGTTATTTCAAAAATTGTTGGCGCTCTGGGCATTCAGTTAATTATTGTTCTACCGTTTCACTTTCGTTCTTAAGAACTATACGCCTTCAAAACGCTGAGCTGGCGGCCGGCATTTGCACCTAAGTGTACCTAATTTTGGTCTTTTTGGAAGATCGCCCAGAATTTAATTTTAAAAGGCCTAACATCTGTCTTATCAAAAACTGTCTAGAATGGGATTAAAAAGCGTAGGATTAAGGTGCCACATGTTTCCAAAGCGGAACCCACCCAAAAACTACAATCTATCTAAATGCACGAGTTTGGCGAATTTCCCACATTTTACCACTAACCAAGGGTTATTGGGACACACAAGATGAGAACTGCAACCATCACATTTTCAAACTCTTTTTTTAAAGGCAAGAAACGAATTTTTCAAGAATGGTTTGTTTTCTGTCCCCGGTTCACTTGGCAAGTGGACGGACCCTTCTAAACGACCGTGCTCACACTCACGACAACGAAAAGCACAATCTCACGAATCAGAAAAGATAATATGTCAAAACTTAATAGGAAACGTCGAATTAGCTAAATAATTTGAGATATAATGAGTAGATTGACGTAGACAAACCAAATACTGAATTTGTAGATGCAAACTGTCAAGTACTGTCAGATTTGTTACTGTCACTTCCAAAACTACTAGTGTTACATTGATAATAAACATAAGCATCAAAACGTCAACAATTTTATTCCGAACATATAAATCAAACTGTTAAGTATGTCAATTGCCAGAGCTAATTACCCCATGGCGCCCTTTTAGAAGAAACCTGACAATTTTTGGAGGCAGCACACACCTCAAGGAGAGTTGCTGTGAGCACTCAGGCCAATCGTATGTCTGCCTAAAATCCCACTTCCGAGAAGGTGGACAAAATCTCCTATATTCTTTTTAAATTCACATAGTAAGTAATTAGCTAAGGTAAGGTAAGACAGAGCATTAGAGTGAATGCTAGCCAGTAGCGCAAGATGCCCGTAACAAGTGATTAAGAATCTTTAAATACTAATAACTTAAACAATAAATTAATTAAAGTATTATATCAAATTGTATTAGATCCACGTATTAATTTAATTAATCGATGTTTTGTTGAAGGCAAATATCCTGCTGTTTTCAAGTTATCTAAAATTACTATTTTATTTATAAAAAAATGATACCACACGTGCAAGTAATTATAGACCGAGTTCCATTGTTTCAGTTCTTAGCAAAATTTTGGAAAAGGTCTAAAAGTTATATTATATAACTACTTTGAAAGCCATAATGTGATAAAACATTTCTAATTCGGTTTTAGGAGTGAGTGCTCAATACCTCAAACAGTTTATATTTTCGTTGACAACGTTGTTAAACAGTTTGAGCTTGGTAAAGTGATAGCTGCAACTTTCTATGACCTAAGTAAGGCGTTCGATGGCGCTCATTTCGAATTATTTCTCTAGAAGCTAAAATTTCGTGATGTGTCTCTAATAATATCTTATCTAACAAACAGGCAATTTGTGTTTCTTACAAGTAAATCTACTGAAAGACCTTAATTAAGGTGTTTCGCAGAGGTCCATTTTAGGTCTCATGCTGTTTCTAATTTATATTAATAATTTAGTACAACACAGGTCATCAACCACATGCTTTCTATTTGCAAATGATACGACCATACTTTACGATAAGGAAGATTATATCAGCTGAATTGAGTTTCTGAAAAGCACTGAAATGAAAGCTTGCGAATGGTTCACTGTCATTAAGACCTAATCAATGCAAAACACAAAGGATTACTTTTTCATACAAAGAAACTCCTCTTTACTGCAGTAATGAGGTAAAAGTACTTGGAGTTCATCTTGACACTAACCTAAACTGTAGCTCTGTAGCAAGCTTTCAGTTAAGCTTTTTGCACTAAGGGAACTTAAAACAAAGGATCATAAGAACGACATATTTCTCATTTTTTATGCTGCTACCTTATAAGTAATTACAAACCATTTTATTGAGTAATTATACTGTAAGTTTGTGTTGGAGCGAATTTTTGCCAGAGTGTTTTTATTTTATTTTATTTATTCCGTATTCTTCGATCTTGCTTTGTTTTCAAACAAGTATCTCAGGCTTATTATGAATTCCGCGATTGTTCTGAACTAATACATTTTGAAAATAACTATAGCATCTCTACACCTGAAGAAATTCCCGATGTGTTTTCTCCGCTATCAGATATGCATAGCTAGTATAACAAAACCATCAGAGTATGCACTTGGGTTTTACTGGACGCTTTACTTTCTGAACACGTACTCTAATGCCCTCATTAGTTCTCGCTGTTCTTGTTTCACTTAGCACTTATTATTTTGTTTACTTTTTCCTTCTTATCTTTGAACACTTTTCCCGTTATAGGCAGCAACATTCTCCTCCCTTGCGTTAACGTTAAAAAAATGACGTAGTTTTACTGTCCGCTTTTCGTCTTTTTGGAAATTAATAAGTAGGTTACACAGAACTTTGAAGAAAGTATTAGAAATTAGCACTCTTGTTACGTTAAAAAAGTCGATTACTATTTTCAGTCAATAGTTAGAATTAACGTACAAAAGAAGACTATTTACATTAAACATTATTTACACTTAAATTATACAAAAAATAACACTTGTCTAAACGTAAACTTAACTTGATTTTTTAGGATCAGAGCCTCCAAATGCCCCTCCGGTTCAAATTTTGGTCTGTGATGGTGCCTCTTCCAACTGATTTTCGCTTGTCGTGCACGATGGACTCCTTTTCCATACGAGCTGATGCAGGAATGTTGCTTAGAAGGTTATTTGAAGTAATGTTTGTGTAGCTTAGAAATCCAAATTAAGCAGAACGCAATGACTAGCAAATTTTTCGAGTAACTTTTCATATTGGGCAATTTTGAGTGTGTTTATTCTATTGTTTGCCCTGCTATCGACATCCTTTTTGCGCCATGGATCCAGCCTGAAACAAAATAGGTGTTGTGACGATCTCAATTTTGCCCCCCCCCTCAAAAAATTCAGCTATGGGCTTATTTACAAATCACGACGTTGCTACACCAGTTGATAATGTTAAATGTACCTTTCAGAGCATAACACAAAGGTATGTTTTAGTGTGCAGTTCACTATTTGTCTTCTAAGAGCAGACTTTACTAAGCGTAGAGTTCACTGCAGTTGAATTGTTATTCCCATATGTTACCTCAGCACCCGCACGAAGTTCTATTTGTGCATAAATAATGTTCTTTGAATTTGTATGTCGCTAATACGCCACAATCGGCTCTTGAATGTTCCGTGCGCGCGGATTGAAGATAAGCGAAAAACCCCGTAATGTGCGCCGTCGCATACGGCTTCTATTACGCCACCCTTCTTAAGTTCCCCCAGAAGAGCAACCGGTACCAAACTGCAAAATTTATAGTATATTTGTGTAGCTTATTCAGGGCCAGCACCTCGAAATATTTCCTTAAAACCGCTCTCTATGTTGAGTTCGTGGCTTTTTGTGTGCAGCACCTGACAGCGACCTTTATAAAAACTCTGAAACTGTTGAATTCAGCACATTAGGTTTAGTTACTCTTCCCTGCGTATTAATGAGTTAGGTTTCTAACATGGAGTCACAGAAATTACAAAATTACGCTTCTGAGGTATCCACAATCTAATCCGCAAGCGATGCCCTGCATCATTTCCAGGCGAAATCGGGGCCTTTGACGTAGCCCTGAGATCTTTACAAGCCCATTGAAAGCGGTTTCCTCCAGACAGAATTCTTTTCCATTACCTGGCTTCGGGGCTGTTAAAGTGCGCCCATAGAAAGGTTAACCCTTGCAAAGCACAATTTGAACGTAGAAAGAACCCGAGACAGTCAAAATTTAAAAAAAAATCTGTTTGATACCAAATGTAAGCAAATATCCATTAGGCGCGGTCACATTTATCCGTTTAGTTCCAGAAAGGTCCTTTCCGGCAAAATGTAGCGAGCAGCAATAGGCTAATATTCCGCGGCGTTTGTACCAAGGGCTACCAAGAACATACCAAGTATCGAGGGTTGCAGCTCTTTCTAGGTCGAGTTCTGCAGCATCCCCCGCATGCAGTTTATTTTCTTGTTTAACATTCTAAATACATTATATGGGTAATTCTAATTTCAGTTAACCTGACTTGTAATATACAGAACAATAGATATCTGATATTTAACGTGTTCTCTGTCTATAAGCTTGATTATGAATCGGACCATGGTGTTGTGACTACCCTTAAGGCAAAATTAAATAAATGAGCAAGTTAAATGTGCAAAACATAAGCACTTATTAGATGTTGTGGTCACAGTTCGACATTGTCTGCCATACTGAATTATTTTTTCAAAAATAGATATTATGAGAAAACATCTTCACTTTAGCTTTTTCTTTAAAGTATGTGACCCTGGTATAGATGCAATATGTTATTTGCAAGATTATCTTTTATGTCTGTAATGTTTATCGGCAGATAAATTTATTTTTGCTTCACCGGTGCTATAATGCCACTGCTTTTCTGAAGCTTATATCATAGCCATGTAATTGTTTTACATTAATTCTAAGCAGATTGGCTTTTATTTAAATAGATATTTGAAGGATATATTTTCCCAAATACCAGCCAGATTGGGACAATTTCCGGATTATTGTGTCGTTGACTTCTCCGCAACCATAACTGTGATAGAGGTAAGAGATCTATTATTGCAAACTGAGATAGCTAATCACAAAAAGGCAAACAACTTTGTTTCCTTTTGTTGGTGCATGTATTAATTTCGATGTTTGTGGTTCATATTTCGTGTTCCGCGCGCGTGAGCCACGCCTACCTTTCGCTTTCAGTCCATGAAGTGACAGTCGGGAATTGTACCTTCTGGTCCTGGTCTTCATGTTGTGATGGTGTCAGCTTAAGCGTTTTGTACAGTGCGGATGTATGGGCGTGCAGTTGGTTATTGTGGAGTATTTTCTCTCGCCATTGTCAGCGGATCGTTGCGTTCCTGGCGTATTTAATTAGGGAATATTGTACCACGCCGTATCGGCGAATCCAATGCTGGCTGATTTTGTGGCACGTTTGCCCAAATCACCTTGGGGTAAGTTGACTGAAGCCTTAATCGGGCTGTATTTAAATTTTCCGTTTTCTATTATGGAATTTTCATCTTATAGTCGCATGTGTGGAGCCCCATTTCGGCCTCTTGCAATTAGTCGTGGAAGCATCCAGGGAAAGACCTTGAACCGATCGACTCGTACTGAGAACACCTGTTAGCTACGGTCCGTTTCAACATTAGCTACGTGAATTTCTTAGCACACAGAGATAGATCCGTTAAGGAACACCCATACAGGTTAAAGTTTTCCTTTTTTGTAACATTTACTGGCGACCAGTGATCGGATGCTGAGAGCTCCACTCATACATTTGGTGTTTGAAATTCCGTCGTGAGCTCGGGATAGACAGTTTGTCCCGCGAACTTTGTAGCCGACGGCATCAAATTTTTCCTCTCCATCCACGGAGCAGATACCGCTGGCAGATTGTCTTGTAACTTTATGTGTTATTTTAATGCGTGCGGTAAATGAAGTCGTACTGTAAATTTTGTAAGTTTTAAATTTATGCGTTCTATGAGCTGCCTTTTAACTGCGACCTATATTTTAATCGCCAGTATTTTGTACCATATAGTATGAAATTTGTGATTATACTGTGATACCAGTCTTGTGGGTTTGATTTTGTTACTGCTACCTGTGGGTGATTTGAGATTTCCTTTCAGGAAATTATGTGCTACTTGAGATTACGAATTCTTGTTGAATGCCTGGATACACGTGTCGTTAATTGGTAAATATTCGTTGGCGCCCTTTTGGCTTTCAATCGTTTGTGAGTATTTAAAGAGCTGCACTCCGTCTTGCTGACTAGCTGGCTAGCAACTGTATCCAAGTAGTCGTAAAGTTGTTTTTATTGAGAGAATTAGCCGACGAATTCATTTTGAAGCTAACAATTTAGAAAAATACAAAGGCGAACTGTAAAGTCCCACTTCAGAGTGGTACTGGTTATCAGGACCAAGTGTCGTTGATTCGAAAATATTTTCACTCCCTTGCCAATTGAAACAAAAAAATCACGCTAAGGTTTGCTCTTTAAAATATTTTAAAGAAAGGTGGTACCAACGTTTGATCTTATTCGCTTTGTCAATTAAAAGACAAAGAGGGGCTTAACTGGTAAAAAACGCAACCATGTAATTTCCCTTGTGATATCAGTAGAAAATTTGCAGTTTTCCCTCGAAGCACAACGGATGGTGCATTTTTCCTTGAAAGGTAATATCAACCCGGAGATTATATTTGGACGCGCACTGAAATGTGAAGGCACTTCTTTCCTTCACGATTGAAGTCCGAGGGACATCCATTCTAAAATCAATCGAATGGTGGCGCAAAAACTTTACTCCTTTTCCAAATCACCTAACATCTGTTGCTCGACTCGTAACGGCGATGGTTTGATCAGGAATTCATCGAATTCGGCGTTACGCCGTTGCGTCTTTTATGTGGCGACCGGGAATTTTCGATAAATATTCAAAGGATTTAAATAATCAAGTGGAGGCATATCTAAAGTCACCAATGAGTCTGCATTCCGAAGAAGCTCAACTACAAAGCATTCTTTGCACGGCGTCGGCGTTAATTTGGGCTCTAAATTTCCACCAACGTAATAATTTCATTTGAGCGGGAACTGTGCTCTTAAATATAATTAAAGTTCAAAAAATGCTCAAACGGAAAACTTGGAGGGTTTCTCAGAAGCACCTGCTTAAGCGTTTAATTAAAAAATTAATAAACAAGCGAACTGGGGCAGCAAAATGCAGCTGCCACGAGGAAGAAAGCCGGCAGTTAGTTAAAATAAATTAAGTACGTCTTGGGTAAATATGATAGGATCATTAGGGGAGCGGTAATTTATATCTGTTACTTTTATTTGAAAAATCCGCCCGCTTTTTCATTACTATTTGCACAATTTTAAAGCGGAGCGTTCCGTAGTGCCAATTAACGGAAATCCATACAGGGAATTTGCACTGAAAACCCAGCTCCGCTCGTTATTAGCGACGCAAATTGCATTTGAAAACCAAAACTCGATAAAACATAATTCTGTCATTCAGCTCGCTTTTTATTGATACAGCTAGGTACACTAACTTTTCGAAAAACTTATAATTGAGCATGGGCGATTTGTGAACTCAAAGGAAATTGCAGAATCTGCGCTCAAATTGGCAGCTTCCGCAGTAACAAAGATCGCTTCCAGGTATAATTAACTACACGGAGTTTTAATAACTATGATCAAACGATATTCCGCATAGGGGGCTGCTTTTCAATTTTCTGCTGTACTGTAAGTGCTTCTTTATAAAAGACATTTCCAATTATTATTGAATATTTAATAAATGTTGCGCGCTAGCTTTGCTATCCAATAGAAGATTGAGTATACAATGTTTTTCGGAAAAATGACTTTACTATGAGAGTTAGACGTCTAGTTTCATTTTTAAACTTATATTTACAGCAAAGGGCGTGCAATGCTTTGCCTCCCCTTTTTACAAAGCATTCTTTTAAATCCTATATGAAATTATTAATCGTACGGTGGAATATACCTGCCCAAATCTTTGCATTTCTTCGGAAGTCATTAAATTCGTCGCTGAAATCCAGCTATTAACGTTTCGATTAGTAAATTTTTGGAAAAGGAAGGAAACATCGTAGGTGACAAATAAAAAATTGTCAGTAAGTTATATACGCAAAGAACACTTCGAAACATTGTTAAATACAGCAGAAGAAAGCAGAGTAGAAGAGAGGCAAAACCTAGAAGAAACGCACTACCTATAAGGAAATGTTAAATTCCCAACAGAGCAGGTAGTAATCCAAAACAATAAAGTACTGAGAGAAAAGATCAAGTTGCCGTTGAGATACTCAAATATGGGGCATGGACTATGAAGTTGTACAAGTTGATCGAAAAAATTTGAATATCAATAATCTGCCCGCTACACAAAAAAGTATAACATAAAATTATGTATATGTGAAAACTTCAGAGGGATAGTGTTGCTTAGTTGAATGTACAAGATCTTAAACACAACAATAATTAAGAAATTAAAACAAATAATTTAAAGCGAGGTAAAAGATTATCAGATTATCAGGCAGCGAAGAAAAAAGGGTGTCGTCCTACTTCACAGTCGACACAGTCGTTGCCATATGTGTAAAATATTACAGAAACTTGGTGTGCCAAAAAATTAATAAAACTAATCAAAATGTGCCTACATCACTCGCAAAGTAAAAGTCCAAGAAAATGTATCGGAAGTGTATAAAACTAAATAGAGATTAACTAATAAACGACCTCGGAGATTGAATCGTGTCAGTATTGAAGTCGAAGAACTCAGCGACTTCATCAGGAGGAATAGCAAAAGAGCACGGTAACTCAACGTGTAAACTACGCCAGAGGCAAAACTTTTCTAACGATCAGAAAGAGAATTTACACGTAAGTGCCGTCGCGGTTCAGTAACGTTAGGTAGGGCTTACAGATTAGCACTTTCCACATAAAAGGAAAGGAAAGCCTTCGTCCCACTTGAGATTATTAGGGTGTTTGTAAATCTCAATCGCTTTGCGAATCTTTCTGCTAAAGAACCCGCATCTCTACACACCTTCGCTGTTTCAAGTCGGGTCTTCTTTCATCATCAGCTATCGGCAAACACCAACGCGATACCGGCCATAAGATTCTTTTTGATGAAACTTTCATTATCTTATCATTCTTATTTAGCAGAAAGATTCGCGAAGCCATTGAGATTTACAAACACCTAATAATCTCAATCGACAAAGGCTTTCCCCTTCCTTTCTCTCGCCTTTCTAGTTCCGATCGTTAGAAGAGTTTCGTCTCTGGCGTGGTTAACACGTTGAGGTACTGTGAGCTTATATCCATTCCCGTGCAAAAGAGTTTCGCCTCTGGCGTGGTTTACACGTTAAGTTACCGTGATTTTCAATATCTTCCCTTGCAAAAGAGTTTCGCCTCTGGCGTGGTTTACACGTTGAGTTACCGTTCTCTTTTGCTTTTTCTCCTGATGAAGCTTCTTACGTAAGTAGGCGAAAAGGTGAGTTCTTTGACCTCAATAATGACACGGTTCAATTCCAATCTTAAAAAAAGTTAGAGCTACAAAACACACATGAACAACAAGAAACTTCAAGGAGGATAGAACTTACAGTAAAACAAAGTCAAATCATGATGGCATGAAGTTGACGAGAAGGGTATCAGACCTGACTAGAAAATATTCGAGAAAGTGAGATTTTTTAAAAATATACAGAAAATATGAAATTCAGAAAGACATATGAACGAGTATAGCAGCGGGAAATAACTCTTACTGCGCATTGTACAAAGTTTTTAAAATATAGATATCTCAGTAAATTTAAAAATCACTGTATTCAAAACAGTAGAAACTCAACAAAATAGAAGAAAATGCAGTAAACATCAGGAAAAATAAAATTCTAGGATAAATCAGTAGAAATTGAAAGTGGAGAATGGAGAGCGAGGTATAATTTCGAACTAAAAAATATGTAGAACAAGAACAGTTAGGATGGTTAGCCAATTTAAGCAGAATGGCCAAAGCAATTGTCAGCAAAATTATCTTCAGTAATTATTTATGTATTAAGTGCAAAAGTTAGTGTTTATGGTATGAGCATATCCAACAAGGCGAACTCGAGCCAAATGCCATAGCCACACAATTCGGCGGATACGTACTACCAGGTGGTAGTGTTTCTGCGTGCGACGTGGAGCTCAACAGAAGGTGAACACCGAGGTACGTTTCCTTCAGCATTCAAAGATTATCAAGAGTCCCTCAAAGATAATGTGGAGAATACTTGAAAACGGGTCTAGGACAACTCGGCGCCGCCATCTCGGCGCCGCCACTTCGGCGCCGCCATCTCGGCGCGGGGCCAGCTCGGCGCCGGGACAACTCGGCGCGGAGCCAACTCGGCGCCAGCCAACTCGGCGCGAGGCCATCTCGGCGCCGAATTTAAATTCGCAAACTACAGTGTGCACTACGTAAGAAAATTATTGTAAACAAATAATAAATAAAGTGATCGCCAAAAAGCTGGCATCAAATGAAAAAAAATTATTTAAAATTTCTTGGAAAATCAAACACTAACGACCAGAGGTAATTGCAAAGTGATTACAAATGGGCCAAACAAAAGTTGTCACATGACTTCCGTTATCAGTAAAATATTACATTTTTTTAAAATAATTACGAAACATGCATTGCAATTTATTATGAAATAAAAAAACTTTGTTAAAAATATTTGTTTTTCCAAAGCAGTTTTTGTTAAAAGTAAAATTCTTTGATATGGGACCTAAACATAAAAGAAAATGTGAGAGGTCAAAGTTGGCAGAGGATTTTGAAATTTTGGTATAGGAGCCTAGACGTTCATTCTAAACAATTTTTCTTAATAACTTTTTGTCGTATTTTCTACATAAAAGGCACGTTACTCTACAGTAAAATAGGTTTTTTGACAACTTCAAAGGCATACTTGATTTTTCAAAACTGAAATGCTGTTCGAAATTCGCCTTTAACCAAGCAGGGCTGAACCCCAAAAATCGAACATTTAAATCGAGAATTTTTTACTTTTTACAAGTGCCGTTTCACCTATCCGGGGACAGACTGTATACAGGGTGTCCGGACAATACGTGTACAACGAAAGACCACAAGTTCCTTGGCCCAAAGTATGATGATTTAACTCAACGTACCTATACAGCGTGTCAGGAAAGTCAACCGTGTCACTTCTGGAGATACTAGGGGGCGCTATATGGAGTCGAAAAGTTCTAATCCATTTTTGGCTTAGAAGCATAGTTTTCGTAAAAACAAATGTTGAAAATGAAAAAGAAAAAGTTGAGAAGTGCTGTACTTTGCCTTAAATTGGAGGCTTGACTCAGTATCTTGAGATAGGCTGGGAAAACGATTGTCGCATATACCGTCTACATACATAATTTATTAGCTTTTAGAACACTTTTAAAAGGGAGTTTGATAATTTTAAATCCAACAATGAAGACAAAATATCGACGTACTCACAGACCCAACAGCACCAGAACACCATACACAAAAAACATATCAGCATACTCCTGCACGGTGTATATTTTTACTACAAAAGTCAAACACGCAATTATTTATTACATTGACATTAATTGACAGAAAAGCATCAAAAACACAAAAATGCAGTAGGTACCATACAGCGGTTCACAAAATTTGCGGTGCCAATTTCAACAGTAAATTCTGAAGAAATTATGCTTCTAAGCCAAAAATGGATTAGAACTTTTCGGCTCCATATAGCGTCCCCTAGTATCTCCAGAAGTGCCACGGTTGACTTTCCTGACACCCTGTATACAAAGTTGTTAGTTTAGCCGCTAGAGTTCTTCAAAAATGATTACCTTTTTTAAATTTTTTCAAGAAAGTCGAAAAATCTTTGATAGATTTTATTCATGTTTTGGCCATGCGTTTGTACCAGTAAACTACAGCATTTTGTGGAATAAACCTTAATTTCGAAAATTACAGGGTGTTTAAAAACGTCACAATAAATTATCCATCCATATTTTTTTAACCACCTGTATAATCACTACCAATGTTTTTTTGTGAATAGCTACTTTAATTTAGAAGCTATTTCCGCTCTTACAAAATTTTAGTTGGGTAAACGGTTTAGCCACAAAAATAGTTTCTAAATTTCTACAAGCCTGAATCTGTAACTGTTACTTAACACTATAATAATAATAGGTCCCATTATTCCCGGGTGGGACATAGGGAAGAAATGAAATCTTTCCAGTGAGTTCGATTGTCTGCTATGGTTTGAAGTTGTGCTATTGTTCTTCCACTTTCTTGTATCACTGTCCTTCTCCAGGTTGTGCGCGGTCTTCCTACTCTCCTCTGGCCTTGTGGGTTCCATTTTAAGGCAATCCTAGAAGGTTCACTGATACTTTTTCGCAATGTGTGTCCTATCCACCCATATTTTCGCTTTTTAATGTCATTTGTAATATCACTCTGCCCTGTTCTGTTCCACAGTTCTTCGTTAGATATCACCCGCGGCCACCAAATTTGTAAAATATTTCGTAAACATCGATTAACAAAGGTTTGGAGTTTCCGTTTAATGTCACTTGTCATGCACCATGATTCACATCCATATAACAACACCGGTTTTACCGTTGAGTTGAACACTTTCACTTTTGTATTTACAGTTATACTATTTGCACGCCATAGTTGTGATAGGTTAGAAAAAGCTCCTCGTGCTTTGCGTATCCTTTCTGTCACATCCTCGCTACTTCCTCCTTCACTTGTGATGACGCTACCCAGATACGTAAAGCTGGTTACCTCCTCTACATCTTCTTCTTCCAGTGTTACCTCTCTTGCTACTGTACTATTTATGCTGAGCAGCTTGGTCTTCCTCTTATTAACTCTAAGTCCCATTTTTCTTGATTCTTCTATAACGTTATTTATTTTGTCTTGCATTGCTTTTTTACTTTGGCTTAATAGACACACATCATCCGCATATTCCAAGTCCTCTAGCGTATTATTTAAATCCCAAATTACACCTTTCTTTTCCTTGTTGGCATTTGTCATAATCTCATCCATAACAATTACAAAGAGCAGTGGTGAAAGAATGCATCCTTGTCTTACGCCTGTTTTTGTTATGAATGGTTCGGACATCTGACCCTTATGTGCTACTTTACATTTCGAACCTGTATATCCTAGTTTTATCAAGCGAACTAACTTTTCTGGAATCCCTTTATTTCTTAGCGTTGCCCATATGCATTCCCTGTTAATAGAATCAAAGGCCTTTTCGTAATCTATAAATAATAAATACAAAGGCGAATTAAATTCAAGCGACTGTTCGATTACAATTCTTAATGTGTTAATGTTGTCAATACACCCTCTATTTTTTCTAAAACCTGACTGCTCTTTCCGTAACACTTTATCCACTTGTTCAATTATTCTATTTAAGATTATTCTGTAAAATATTTTGCTTGCTACGCATAATAAGCTGATTCCCCTCCAGTTTTCACATTTTCGGAGATCTCCTTTCTTAGGTATTTTAATAAGCACTGCTTCCTTCCAGTCTTCAGGGAAAGCTTCCTTTTGCCAAATTTTCACCATTAATGGGAATACCATATCTACGGTACTGTCAACATCTATTTTTAAAACTTCCGCAGTTATCTGATCCACCCCAGGTGCTTTACCGTTCGCCATTTGTACTATTGCTACTCGTATTTCTTGCTCTGTAGGTGGTTCCTCGTTTATGTTCAGTTGAGTATTTGCAGACAGTGTTGGTACTTCTATCCTTTCTTCTTCTACATTCATTGTTTCTTGACAAAATTCTTTCCATCTCTCCAGCTGTTGCTGTATTGTAGTCAGAATTTGCCCCCTTTTATTTAAAACCGATATTTCCATTCCTTTCTTTTTCTGCCCGCTAGTTGATTAATATTTTTATATAATTCCTTGCTATTTCCTCTTTGTGCAGCTATTTGTGCGTTTCTTGCCAGTCCCTCTATATAATTACTTTTATCTGTTTTTATACTTCGCTTCACCTCCTTACTTTTTGCTGTATATTGTGTTTGTATTTGCTTTCTTTTGCTTTCATCTTCCGTCATTAAGCGTAGTCCTTTTAACTTCTTTCTTTCTTGTATTTTTTCCCATGTCTTGCCGCTAATCCATTTTGCTCTATTATTAATTTTCTTAGCCAACGTTTTTTCGCATGTTTCCATAAGCGCACTTTTACACTGCTTCCAAATTTCTTCAATTTCACAATCATAGTCAATTTTTGCTGTGTAGTGTTGCATAAGCCTTGCAAATTTCTGTCTTACTTCTTCATTGATCTTTTCTGCGACATACGTTTGCGCTCTGGTTGTATTTGTGACTGTGCGGTGTCTTCGTAGGTTTAACTGTATTTTTGCCATTAGTAAGTGGTGACTTGTATCCACATCTGCTCCTCTTCTGTTACTAACATCTAGTAATAAGTTTTTCCATTTCTTACTTATGCAAATATGATCAATTTGTGTTTCTGTTTTTAAATCTGGCGAAGTCCATGTTATTTTATGACATTTTTATGCGTGAATAATGTACCGCCTATTACCAGATCGTACATACCACATAATTCGATTAGCAACTCTCCGTTTTCGTTCATATCTCCTAGTCCCTCTTTACCCATTACGTGCTCGATGTCTTTATTGTTGGAACCTACTCTGCATTAAAATCTCCCATTAATATTATTATATCTTTTCGATCAGTTTCTTTTAAAGTTTTATTGAGGATACTATAGAAGGTTTCTTTTTCTTCATACATTGCAATTTCAGTGGGCGCATAACACTGTACTATTGTTACTTTATAATTTTGTATATGTAGTCGTATTTTTATTATTCTTTCGGATACTGGTTTCCAATCCACAATCTTTTCTCTCATGTTTCTGCTTAACATAAATCCTACTCCATACTCGTGACGATCCTCAATTCCTGTTTTCCCCGAATATATGAATGTATGCTCTTCTAGAACTAATTCTCCACTCCCTTTCCATCTTGTTTCACTTACACCTAAAATTTCTATATTATATTTTATTACTTCTTTCATTAATTGTTGTATTTTTCCAGTTTGATACAAAGTAGTAACATTCCATTGCGCAACTTTTATAAATTGTAATCTTACTTTTGCACTTAATTTTCCATTCTCTCTACGTTTACCCGTTTTTACAGATTTAGTCACATCCTTATTCATTGCCGTTTCTGTTATCATGAATCCGTCCTTATTTTGCATTGCTGTCATTCGTTTTTTGATTCGTACTTAACTAATTTTTGTTGAGAGCGGTCCCAATCAAACCTTTCATTATCTATAATTATTTTCTGGTACCCTATTTTAACCTTTTTCCCTTTTTCACTTTCCTTTCTCATAATATCCCGCAACATAGCTTGTGTTTTTCTTTCACTGAAGGTCAAATCATTTTCTATGAAAATTCTGGAACCTTTCAATAAAAAAAAAAAAAAAAAAAAAAAAATCGCGTACCTGATAACCGTGAATGCGGCTCCGTACGTGAGTGAAATTAAATATAAAAGATTGGTGATAAGAAAGGGAAATCAATAGAATTTATAGGTGCTAAGTAAGAAATTGTGTGTTGCGCGTTCGTTTTATAAACAGCATTCAACTTAAAAATAGTGTAATTACAGCTTAAAGTTATTTCAAACATTTTAAGAAATCAGCTGTTTTAGAACGACCTTGGTGAAATAAGGTCAACGCGCGATTATAGGCGTGGCGGTACATTCCCGCGCGAAATTTGAAAGTCACTACACTACATATATGGACAATAAAGAACGTATAAAGGTTAAAACCCGGGACAGAACGAATAGTGTACCCAATTTAAAAAAGGTGTATTCAAAAAGAAGAAGGAATCTGGATGACCCAGAGGAATTTGAGCAGTGGGAAGCAGAACAGATAGTATTTAGTAAAAGTGCAAAAATACAAAGAAGCTCACAAAAGGCTAACAGTGAACAGGATAGCTGCTTGACAAGAGATAACCAGGCACAGATAGAGAACACACTCGATATGGAGGCAATACTAAAAAAATTGGACGAGGTTAAAACAGAACTAAAGATAGAGTTCAATAAAAATCATGATGATCTGAAAATCGACCTTGCAAAAATTAAGGAAGAATTTACCAAGGCAAAAAAGGAATGGGAAGAAAAAGCGAAAAAATGGGAGGAAGAAAAAGTAACGCTAGAGAGCAGAATAAAAGTGCTAGAATTTAAAATGGAAAAGCAGGAACGGAACAAACGTAAGAATAACATAGTTATAAACGGGGCCTCAATCCAGAAAAACAACATCAAAGAAGGGGTAGAGCAGCTGTTGGTGGATAAACTTAAGATTGCGGCTGAAGTTAAGAATGGGCACAGTGTCGAAGGGAAAGACGGAAAAGATGTACTAATCATAGAAATGAATTCCTGGGACAGCAAAAAAGAGGTCATGAAGAGAAAGCGTTTATTGAAAGGTTCCAGAATTTTCATAGAAAATGATTTGACTTAACACTATGCTTTTAGAAATTTAGAAAATATTTTTTGTGGCTAAACCGTTCACCTAACTAAAATATTTTAAGAGAGGAAATAGCTTCTAAATTAAAGTAACTATTTAAAAAAAATTGTAGTGACTATTCAACTCACTTGTCATCTATCAAAAACTTTCCAATAAAAATACAAGATTTGACGTCTTTGAGCCAATAAAAATGAACTATATTGACAATTTTCACTAGTGAAAATAATCGACAATTTTCACTAGTGGTATAGTGAATATTTTACACAAATTTGATTTTTATTAGAAAAAGTCAGTATTACCCAAGAAGAACACCTATATAGGAGTAACATTGGCAAATTATTGTGTGAATTAGGTACAATATTGTACATCTATATAGATCTATGATCAAAATGTGAACATCCTGCAATACTTTTACAATATTGGTGTTAATGACTTTATAAACTTTTGCCGCCTCTCTTACATTCTGAATTCGTACTGTGCGCAGTAGACTGCCTCGCCGGCATCCGATTCCAAAAACACTTACGTTTCATCTGTCAACGTGGCAGCATGCAAACCGGTCCGCTCTACGGAAGCTAATTCTTGTAAATGTTCAAATGTTCAATGTGTTGTTTATTGCTAATAAAGTAACATATTTCCGGCTTTCAACGAGTGTATTTATTCAGTGAAACCTACAATCATACAGTCCACAAATTCCAAGGCGAGCTGGCGATCAGCGGTTTTCCAGATAGCGAAAAACTGAGAAGGCTACAAACATTGTACCTTCGATCCTGATTAGTGCTCAAACATTGGTCCTACAGAACCGGATTAAACCACATTAGGTCATTGCGGGTCCAAAACAGCGACAGCATTCGACAACATTGGTCATAGGCAAGTACAAAGCATATTCAGTTTGTATTGCATCGCATGCAATCGGCCGCAAGGAAGCAGCGTCCAAATTCGCAGCAACGCGTGGAACGAAGAGGGCGCATGCGGTGCCCGTAACGAGAGGAAGGAAGACAGCAGACGGTGCTATCAACGCCAAGATTCGTGCACGTGGGCATTGCAGCTGCTAGCCAGACGGTAGTAGGAACAGAAAACCGGCAAGGCGGCACACACCAATATCAAATGTAAGCCTGATTTTCCTATGCATAAATTTGGTTTATTTCGTCTGTGTTTGTACATGTGCATAATTTCAGCTGCGTATTATTGCGTAAACAAATGGTTTATGAGTCATATAAACATTTTAATTGCGTGAAATGCCAAGCTATTACGTTTGTTAGCGATATCCCCTGCATGTTTCATAAATAATCCCGCGTTGTACCAAGGCCGTTTTCTGCGTCGTAGCAACAAGTTTCCCGCGTTGTACCAGGGTCGTTTTCTGCGGCGTAAGCTACAAGTTTCTCGCGTTGCTAGCAAGCGCTGTCTGCGTTATAAACAAAATTCCGTAACAGAGGCGTGCGAAGGGTTTTATCATTAAAGAATATTTCAGATTCTGCAAGTAGTAAGGCTACCGCGCGTAGCATCTTGCCTGAAATATCACAGATAGTTGACCCGTTGGGTCCGCGTACCAGAAGCGTACAAAATTCACGCCAGGGGCGTACGAAAAGTTAGTTCGATCTGTTAAATTGTTTTTAATCTCAACAATTATGGATTCGCTTGTAAGAGTACGAGGCTCTATCAAGGGCAAGCTTACGCGTTTCTCAAATTACGTGCAATCTTTGCAAAAAATTCATGATGAAGATCAATTCTTATCTAGCGCTCAGATTATTCAATTGCAAGAAAGATTGAATGATACAGCCACCTTGTTATCAGAATATTATGCGGTTCATGAGCAAATTTTAGAAACCAGTAGGGATACAGAATTTGAAATGCAACATCAAGTTGAATTTGAAGATTCTTATTATTTTGCAATCTCACAAGCTAAATATTTGATTAATGAATACAACAAGCAGTCTGATGTTGCACCAGATCGTTCTGGATCTCCTAATGGTAGCGTAAGATCAACGCATTCAAATTGCAGTTCACATTGCAATAATCAAGCTGTACGCCTTCCTGCCATTTCGATTCCCAAATATTCAGGGAACTTGTCAGAATGGCTAGAGTTTCGTGAGATATTTAGTAGCTTAATTCATGAGAATCAAACGTTAACTAATATTCAAAAGCTGCATTACTTAAAGGCTAGTTTACAGGGTGATGCAAGCCAAATTATAAAAAGTTTAGAGTTTACTGCGGGTAATTATACTCTAGCTTGGGAGGCATTGTGCAATCGATACAATGATCCAAAAATTCTGGTTCATAACCACCTCAAGGCCATTTTCGAGCTTGAATCTTGCAGTAAGGAATCTGCAACTAAATTACGTACGATTAGCGATATGTTATTCAAACATTTTGCAGCAATCAAATCATTAGCTACCGAAAGCGAGCTTCTTGATTTTGTTATAATTTATGTAGTTTCTAAAAAACTGGACCCCACTACATTTCGTGAATGGGAGGTCCTTAGAAACCGGTCAACTTCTGACCTGCCTAATCTTGATGAGTTCAAGGAATTCTTACAAAATACAGCAAATCTTCTAGAAACTCTGGAAGTAAAAGATAGCAAGCTTGTACCCGAAAGGTCTTCCAAGGTACATTCGAAATCATTTGTGTCGGGTACCCCTTCGTGTCCACTTTGTAAAGGATCTCATTCCTTGTACAAATGCGATAAGTTTGTCAAGCTGTCTGTTCTTGACAGAAAGTCAAAGGCAAAAGAGCTCCGCGTATGCTTTAATTGCCTAACTCAGGGTCACCTTGCGAGCCTTTGTAGCTCCAAATATACGTGTAGAAAGTGCAAATCAAGGCACAACACACTTCTTCATGAGGATAAACCTCAAAATGCTTCTTCTAGTCAACCAGGATCTGCGATGTCGGCAGAAACCCCTGCTGAACTAAACCAATCGATTTCGGCATTCTGTTCGAATGCTTTTCAGGTACTCTTACCTACGGCTACCGCTAAACTCATCGCTGATGATGGTACGCCTCATGTTGTGCGAATCCTGCTGGATTCCGGTTCCCAATCGAACTTTATACGTTCAGATCTGTGTAAAAGGTTGAAGCTTCCAACTCGCGAAGTCAACGTTACTGTTTCTGGCTTAAGTAAAGCCACTTCTCAAATCAAGGCTAGGTGTGATATCAAGCTGCAAGCCCCTCACACTTCATACGGCATTGGCCTATCCTGTCTTGTTCTCGATGAGATTACGGGTGTTACCCCAAGTTTTCGCGTCCAGCGAAACAGCTTCAAGGTTCCTGATAACATCAAGTTATCAGATCTGTCCTATGACCAACCGGGCACCATCGACATTCTGATTGGTTCGCCCATTTTCTGGCAGCTCCTTTGTATTGGACAAATTGGTCTAGGCCCAAATCTTCCCATCCTCCAAAAGACTCGTTTTGGTTGGATTGTTTCTGGCCCTACAGGCCCTCCTTCTGCGTACCCTGTACAGTGCAATCTTGGCACGATCGAGGATGCTTCTGACCCCATTGCTAGGTTTTGGCAACTCGAACATTACCCAGAGGAAAAGGTTCGCACAAATGAAGAGAACGCCTGTGAGGCACATTTCGTGCAAAATACTCAACGAGAAGCGAATGGTCGATTCGTTGTCTCTATCCCTCTCAAGGAACCTGTAGAGGTATTGGGTGATTCATTGCAAATCGCTCAGAAAAGATTCTTATCAGTAGAGAATATTTCAGATTCTGCAAGTAGTAAGGCTACCACGCGTAGCAGCTTGCCTGAAATATCCCAGATTTCAGATTCTGCAAGTAGTAAGGCTACCAATCGTAGCATCTTGCCTGAAATATCCCAGATTTCAGATTCTACAAGTAGTAAGGCTACCAATCGTAGCAGCTTGTCTGAAATTTCCCAGATAGTTGACCCGCTGGGTCTGTCAAGCCTTTGGTGGCACGGTCCCACCTGGCTAAGCGAAGGTGAGGCATCTTGGCCTACTTCCATGTTCAATATTTCAGATTCTACAAGTGGTAAGGCTACCAATCGTAGCAGCTTGTCTGAAATATCCCATATTTCAAATTCTACAAGTAGTAAGGCTACCAAGCGTAGCATCTTGTCTGAAAGATCGCAGATATTTGACCCGCTGGGTTTGTTAAGCCTTTGGTGGCATGGTCCCACCTGGCTAAGCGAAGGTGAGGCCTCTTGGCCTACTTCCAAACATGTTCGTGCTGAGCTTCCAGAATTCAAAAAAGAAGTTCAGAGTCTTCCTGTAACCTCTGTTGAACCATTTCCGTTCAATCAGTATTCAAGCTTCGCTCGCTTACAACGAGTTACAGCTTATTGTTTTGTCATAAAGGCAGTGCACCTTGAATTGGTCGCTGATCTTTCTACTGAAGCCTTCTTAATGGCTTTTCGCCGGTTTGTGGCTCGACGAGGCAAACCGCTCCATGTCTACTCAGACAACGGCACTAACTTTGTAGGCGCTAATTCCGAGTTAATCGAATTAGGCAATTTTCTCGCGGAACAAAACCCTTCTATTTCCGAATCAGTTGCGAACGACGGAGTAGCTTGGCATTTTATACCCGCTCACAGTCCCCACTTTGGCGGATTGTGGGAGGCCGGAATCAAGTCCTCCAAACATCACATAGGACGCGTTATAGGTAACGCTAGTCTAAATTACGATGAATTTTGCACTTTGTTGGCACAGGTGGAAGCGACCTTAAACTCCCGACCCCTGTCCCCTTTGTCCTCTGATCCAAACGACCTTCAGCCTTTGACTCCTGCTCATTTCCTGATTGGTCGTCCGTTGGTGTCACTGCCTGATCCCAACGTAACTGAGATAGTCGAGTCTCGGCTGTCTAAATACCAGAGAATACAACAACTACACCAGAATGTGTGGAAAAGATGGAGCAAGGAGTACATCTCGGAACTCCAACAGCGCACCAAATGGCGCACGCATCTTTCGGACCTCCAGCCTGGTTCCATGGTCCTCATCAAGGATGACAATCTACCCCCTCTGAAGTGGAGGTTAGGCCGGGTCACCGAGCTGCACCCTGGCCTTGACGGCGTTACGCGTGTGGCGTCAGTGAACACTGTGTCAGGGATCGTGAAGCGATCCTTCGCCAAATTGTGCCCGCTACCTATTGTTGTGAACTAGTGCGTTAGCGTTCAGCGCAGTTTTCGTAAAGCCTTTTGGCTCCCCATTGTTCGGGTTTTCTTGTACTAGATTAAGATCCATGTACTATTAGGCTTTGTATATATGTGTGTTCATGTTACATGTTTTACTCTAGCTTTTACATGTCAACTCTGTACTGTTTTATTTGAAAGGTTACCCTTTCCAAGGCGGGCGGTATGTTAAGGACTTTATAAACTTTTGCCGCCTCTCTTACATTCTGAATTCGTACTGTGCGCAGTAGACTGCCTCGCCGGCATCCGATTCCAAAAACACTTACGTTTCATCTGTCAACGTGGCAGCATGCAAACCGGTCCGCTCTACGGAAGCTAATTCTTGTAAATGTTCAAATGTTCAATGTGTTGTTTATTGCTAATAAAGTAACATATTTCCGGCTTTCAACGAGTGTATTTATTCAGTGAAACCTACAATCATACAGTCCACAAATTCCAAGGCGAGCTGGCGATCAGCGGTTTTCCAGATAGCGAAAAACTGAGAAGGCTACAAACATTGTACCTTCGATCCTGATTAGTGCTCAAACAATTGGCTATCAATATAAATTCTGTATAATTTCATTATATAAATTCAATATAGAAATAATATGTTAACCGATATTGGCAATAAAATATTGATACAATAACGTAAATCTATATAGATCTATGATCAAAATGTGAACTTCCTGCAATACTTTTACAATATTGGCTATCAATATAAATTCTGTATAATTTCATTATATAAATTCAATATAGAAAATAATATGTTAACCAATATTGGCAACAAAATATTGATCCAATAATGTAAATCTATATAGATCTGTGATCAAAATGTGAACTTCCTGCAATAATTTTACAATATTGGCTATCAATGTAAATTCGATATAGTTTTATTATATAAATTTAATATTGGTATAATACATTCATCAATATTGGCAAACAAAACTAAAATCTATATAGAGCTATGCTCAAGTGGGAACTACGCAATGTTGAAAAGAATAATCATTGTATGTAATGATATCATATATATTCAATACTGGAAGCCAATATATTATAATAAATTGTTAACTAAATATTGGCAATTCGCGTAAATACAATTGTGGGTATGAATTAATCTATACAAAAAGAGAAAATCAAATAAAAGTACAGAACTGTAAAGATTCAAAGTAAACATATATTATAATAAAAATTATTCGTAACACTTATTTTCAATACGTATTTTTAAAACAGAAATAAAACAGTAATCAATCACCCTAAAAAAATATCAGTCATTTGCGATTGCGTTTATTGGTGAAATGTTGATTAATTTAATTTTCATCGGAAATCTGAAAAACATGTTATTAAATAGGTACATTAAGACATATCACAACAAGCATATACCTGATGAGTTGTCTTAGTTATGCCAAACTTTCTGCCTCCATCTCTATAAGCAGCTGTTCCTAGGAAAAAACCGATATATTTTAAAATATCAACTTCTGTACCATGTTCGGACCTTATGAGCACTGCCTCTAAGATAATTATTAAATAACATATGTAAAATATAACTTATTTAATACTAACTAATCACAGATTGATAGATACTCATTAAAGAAAAACATTGATTCCTGCCACCTTTTCTTTATTGTTTTAATCTATCCTCCTTTCAATCTCTAAATATACCAATGCTATAAATATACTTCTGGAATAAGTAGTGAAATATGTAACTATAAACAAAAAAGTTTAGTTACAAAATTAGTACAGACATTTATAGTTTACAACACACAGCATTAAAAGACCGGGAATCAGTTTTCAATAATATAGTGTAATATCAACATGTGAGCAAATGAAAACGAAATCAAGTGTGGCTTTGAAAAAATTAAGTCATGTGGTGTATTACTTCTGATGTTTTTAATTTAAAAATGACAGGTAAATGAGGTTACAGATTATACATACATGACAGTTATTATAATAGTCCATATCCAACATAATGTGAATTAACAATCGACATAAGTATGTTTTAATTTTCAAAGCCAAGCTTGATTTCATTTTCGTTTTCTCAATTGTTAGTTATACTCGCGTATAGAAAACAAAAAAAAATACTCTATGAATACATTTTGTAAGTTAGAATATGATTACCGTCCTTAAATCGAACATTTAGCTTTACTTAATAATAAAAAGTTGCTTTACTAAATTTACGTTTGCATGCTGTATCGACAGTCAACAACGAATGTACCTACAGTTATTACAATGGCACTGGCACAGGCAGGAATAAAGATTAATAAATATGAAATTATGTATATAGACACAACGAAACAACGAGGCAATAGGTGATACGATTTTGTTGATAGTTTTGAGGCTGATGATGGTCTACAATGGCCGGCTGTTATTTTAGTGAGTGCATTCCTAAGCCTAAATCCTAACGGTTGCATTTTTCCCTTTCTCCTGTTCTGTGCGGACATCTGATTGTTCGGTTAAGTTTTTGAATATTTGCCATCTTCTATTGAAAGCGTGCACTTAACAAAGACAAGGAATATGGCACCGAGTGACGATTCGCACTTCGTATTTGATCGGGTGTCCTGTTCGGTGCCATGTATACCTGAGTGATAAACTATTACACAAAGCGCCCGTTCGTAGATCAGCGGTTAGAACGTTGTTTTAGCAATGAAATGTCCACAGGTTGGAATTGGACCGTCTGCGAAATTTTTTTCCGTTGCAAATTAACGTAATTCACGTTGCCAAGTGTTTCAGTATTATGGCAAAAATTAAAAATATTTACTTATTTTGTATAGAATTTTGAACACTTGCTTTCTATATTAAAGACGTTAAAAACCTTCCGTAATTTTTTAATTTACAATTCAATTTTAAAAATGTAAAAACCATTTTAATTGGACTAAGCCTTCCTATGTGATGGGAATAAGAGCTAGTAGTAAATAATGATATGTAAATATTGTAAACCAGTATTGTAGCACGAACATATTTATATAGCATATCTACATTGTCATCCTGATTGAAATAATATTTGTATTTATATAGATTCCAAGGTTGCATTCAATATTGCAGTGTTATATTGTAGCGATATATTGCTTATATTGAAAATCGAAATTCGCAAACTATATCAATAACTATATTGTATTCATATAGATTATATGACAATATGCTATAAATAAATAATTGTATGAAAGTATTGTAAAACAATATTGTGTCATTAACATATTTATATAGCATATCTATACTGGCATCATAATTGAATTAAATATTGTATTTATATAGATTCCAAGGTTGCATTCAATATTGCAGTGTTATATTGTAGCGATATATTGCTTATATTGAAAATCGAAATTCGCAAACTATATCAATAACTATATTGTATTCATATAGATTATATGACAATATGCTATAAATAAATAATTGTATGAAAGTATTGTAAAACAATATTGTGTCATTAACATATTTATATAGCATATCTATACTGGCATCATAATTGAATTAAATATTGTATTTATATAGATTCCAAGGTTGCATTCAATATTGCAGTTGTTTGATTCACACAGATGCGTGCATCAAAACCTTCTTGATTATAATTAATCATGTAATTCAAGTCATAACTGTTTTATCTCATTCAAAGGTCGTGGTAAAGTCAAATTTGCATCTTGCCGTATTTGTTTGCCTCTGTTAATGTTGGAAAGGAATTTGTAAGCTTCCCTTAATGGCTTTTAAGCGGATGGATACATTTTCTAATAGAACTTAAGCCGACTTAGCATATTTGGGAATCATGGGTTTATGGATTTCGTTCAATTGCCTCATTGAGAGAGCTTAGCATTAAGGTTTCTTAGAATAAGCATTTTTCCTAAATAACGTGCGACGCTCCGATTGGCTACGCAGGATCGCCTCAGCCAATAGTGTTTGAGCTTGCCCCTCCTTGATGATTTGGCGAGTTCGGCTCGCTGTAAATTCAAAGTCAGTTAGATTCAGAGCCTCGAGGAAGCAAGTTCAGCTATGCTTTGTGCTAGTTTGCGTTTCGGTCTAACTCCCTGGTAAAGTCGTTTCCAGGTTGTTTTGTGTTACGGTTACGCGCAATTCGCTATTTTCGCGTGGCCAATCCAAGCGTGTCACAACAGTTGAAGCTTTTGTAAAAAACCATCGGTCCATCAGTGACGTTTGTAATCGTTGTTACTCAATATACTCGTGTTTGTTAAGTCTTGTTTCACTCCAACAACTAACTGAACCCAAGTTAGGGTTATTAAGTGGCAGTTCCCGGCAATCCCATTGAACCGGAACTCGCAGTGGATTAATTGGGGGCCCCATTCGTGGAAGCCTCTTATCAAGTTAATCGTACAAAAAACAGCAGTGTTATATTGTAGCGATATATTGCCTATATTGAAAATCGAAATTCGCAAACTATATCAATAACTATATTGTATTCATATAGATTATATGACAATATGCTATAAATAAATAATTGTATGAAAGTATTGTAAAACAATATTGTGTCATTAACATATTTATATAGCATATCTATACTGGCATCATAATTGAATTAAATATTGTATTTATATAGATTCCAAGGCTGCATTCAATATTGCAGTGCTATATTGTTGCAATATATTGCTTATGATGAAAATCTAAATTGGCAAAATATATCAATAACTATATTGTGCTTATATAGATTACATTTAAATATACAATAATTGTAAAACTATCATTGGGTAATCATAGATACAATATAGCGCTGCAATCTATTGGTAAATAATTGGAAAACAATATATACACTATATCGGTAGATTATTGACAATATTGAACAATCATTTAATATTGTGCCAAGTATTTGCCAACCGATTGCCAATACAGTGTTCTTCTTGGGTAGTGTTTTGTTACTATAGAAATTGCGTAGTTTCGTGCTAGATTTACTGAAAACTAATTTGAAAAAGTAGTTTGGTTCATTGAATAGTCTCTCGAATGCCATTCGTAGTCAAAGTTAAGTAAAATATTTTTGCGGTGGTATCACTACTCATGTCCATTGCGCTTAGGATTAGAACTCGTGCTAGCGCACTCGTCCTAATCGTATCAAAGCGCAATGGACATTCGTGATACCACAGCAAAAATATTCGACATAGCTTTGACTACTCATGGTATTATAAGTGACTATTCAACTCACTTGTCATCTACCAAAAACTGACCAATAAAATACAAGATTTGACGTCTTTGAGCCAATAAAAAAGAACTATATTGACAATTTTCACTAGCTAAAATAATCGACAATTTTCACTAGTGGTATAGTGAATATTTTAAACAAATTTGATTTTCATTAGAAAAAGTCAATATTAGTGTTCTGTTACTATAGAAATTGCGTAGTTTCGTGCTAGATTTACTGAAAACTAATTTGAAAAAGTAGTTTAGTTCATTGAATAGTCTCTCGAATACCATTCTTAGTCAAAGCTAAGTAGAATATTTTTGCGATGGTATCACTACTCATGACCATTGCGCTTAGGATTAGTACTCGTGCTAGCGCACTCGTCTTAATCGATACTAAGCGCAATGGACATTCGTGATACCACGGCAAAAATATTCGACATATCTTTGACTACTCATGGTATTATAAGTGATTATTCAGGGGGTTGAAGCATTTAAAAAAATTAATAATTTTTAAAGCCCTCTAGCGACTAAACTAAGCAACTTTGTATATATGTAAGTTGAGTTAAATTATCATATTTTGGGCAAAGGAACTTGTGGTCTTCCGTTGTACACGTATTTTCTGGAGACCTTGTATACAGGGTAATTTTTAAGTTGATTCTTTCCTTCTACCAGGATAAAGCTAAATAAAGTAAGCTTTTTTTTTCATTTACCACTTTTGAGAAATATCAAAACTAACGGAGGTACAGGGTGTTAAAGTTTCAAATTCAAAACTAAACTTTGGCGCAAAGGCGGCTGGACAATTTTATTTTTGTTTATCTCTGTTGTCAAGCAATGCTCTGTCAACTAGTTTTCCATTGTAATTTTCTTAATGTTATTGCTGCAATAATGGCTCATGTTTATGAAATTAATGAATGAGTGAATATGCTTATTATTTACTGGAAGTGTCGTCAAAATGCCGCTGCCGCATTGCTCTTATACGCGGAATGTGTGTGTAGAAGCGAATGCTGATAATTTTGATCATTTAAGTTAGATTAAGTTTAGTTTAATTTTCGTTAAGTAATTTTAGTTCATACTTTAAAACTTTAACACCTTGTACCTCCGTTAGTTTTGATATTTCGCAAAAGTGGTAAATGGCTTACTTTTTTTAGCTTTATATCCTGGCAAAAGGAAAGAATCAACTTAAAAATTACCCTGTATATACAGTGTGTCCCCGGATAGGTGAAACGACTCTTGTAAAAGGTAACAAATTCTCGATTTAAATTTTTATTTTTTTGGGTTCAGCCCTGCTTGGTTAAAGGCGAATTTCTAACAGCATTTCAGTTTTGAAAAATCAAGTATGCCTTGAAAGTTCTCAAAAAACTATTTTTTGTACTCATACTTCAAAATTCATATTTCCCGGTCATTCCCGATACGCCGAAAGTTACTTCTCCCGCACTGCGGTGTTTTTTACTTTTCAACAAAAACTAGGGGAATTGTGTTTTTTGTAAATTTATATAATAAACCGGGCTGCGCGCGCTATTGCGCGGATTATTCTATTCAATTTACCACCATTTTTACGCCTATTACGTTGGCCCATCTCCAAGGGGGCCCTTGTGGTTCCGCCCATCTCCAAGGGGGCCCTCGGGGCTCCGCTCATTTCCAAGCGGGCCCTCGGGGCTCCACCCCTCTCCAAGGGGTTTTTCAGGGTTCCGCTCTTCTCCAAGGGAGCCCTCGGGGATCCGCGCCTCTTCAAGGGAGCCCTAGGGGCTTCGCCCTTGACCCAAAGCGGCCCCCGGGGCTTCGCCCCTCTCCAAGGGGTCCTTCAGGGCCCCGCCTCTCTCCAAGGGGGCCCTCGGGGCTCCGCCCATCTCTAAGGTGGCCCTCGGGACACACACGTCTGGATCGTTCTCCTTTATTATATAGAGGATTGTTCCTCGTTGGTTTAAATGCTCCTGCAAACGCCAGAGGCGCTGTAAACGTCGACAAAAACTAACAGGTGAGTAGGATAGGTATAAAAGTTTAGTGATTTGTGCTGTCAACTCAGTAAATTAGTAAAACACTAAATAATAATTTTTTAATTTTATAAAATATTTTCAGTTATTCGTTACAAAAAACATTGTACCTAACTCCTTCGGGAAGAATTTTTCCGAATTCGCACTACATGCAGTGTTCATTTGGGAAAATTACGAACTTGTTAGGTAAATAACTATTACTGTAGACTATCCTGCCTTTTATGTAGCAAATACGACACAAAGTTTAAGGGAAGTTGTTTAGAATCAACATCTAGGTTCCTATACCAAATTTCAAAATCCTCTGCCAACTTTGATCTCTCACATTATCTTTTATGTTTAGGTCCCATATAAAAGAATTTTACTTTTAACAAAGAAGGCTATGGAAAAACAAACATTTTTCAAAAAGTTTTTTATTTCATAATAAAAAAAAATTGTTAAAAATAAAATTCTTTGATTTGGAAAATAAACATTAAATAAATATTTGTCACATAAAAAGCACTTTACTTAGAAAATGGCGTTTTTCAAAATTGTGTAAATCCAAAAAGTGCTATTCTTCGGAATTTAAGCAAGATTTCAATGAGATTTTGTATTGTGTGGTAGTTTTAGCTGACTGAACAATCTCAAGGCCAGAAAACTTTTTTTCGTAAAATGTGTCACTATCTTGAATAGTAAATGCATGCTTCGTAATTATTTAAAAAAAAACGTAAAATTTTACTGATAACGGAAGTCATGTGACAACTTTTGTTTGGCTCATTTGTAATCACTTTGCAACTACCTCTGATCGCCAGTGTTTGATTTTCCAAAAAATTCTCAATATTTTTTTTTCATTTGATGACAGCTTTTTAGCGATCACTTTATTTATTATTTTTCTATAATAATTTTTTACGTAGTGCACAATGTAGTTTGCAAATTTGAATTCGGCGCCGAGATGGCCTCGCGCCGAGTTGGCTGGCGCCGAGATGGCTCCGCGCCGAGTTGTCCCGGCGCCGAGCTGGCCCCGCGCCGAGATGGCGGCGCCGAAGTGGCGGCGCCGAGATGGCGGCGCCGAGTTGTCCGGCTTCGCTTGAAAACGGCCTGGTCAACAGGTGGTTTTACGTCCAAAATTGCATAAAAATCCTGAATCAAACAGAAAGGTGCGCCAATTCACTGGTTTTTAACACTAAATCTGCACTTGACTACTGATGGGGTAGATCTGTTTAGTATACTTCGCCAAAAGAAACTTCAAAATGCGTCTTGCAGTATTGAAAGTAAAGACTCAATGGTAACCGAAAATTCTTCAAAGTCAGAGAGTTAAGAAAAGGAATGCAACTGTAAACCTAAACAGTTCGAAAAACTAATACACACCCCTTTCTTAAAAATATATCAGAAAATGATTTAAAAATAGAATATGAAGATGACTTTGAAATACGTAATAAACAAAAGGCCAGAAGGACAAAAGACCTTAAAAACCCCAAACCAAGAAAAACAATGTAACGACCCTCTGGGTTGCTATAAAATATATCAAGTTTACAAGATTGTATCCATTTATGAAGAATGAAGTCCCCAGTTCAGTATCCCTTTTAAAATTTCATGTAAATTCAGACAATTAGCGACACCTTTTTGTTCCACCTGTTGTGTATCTGCAGATCCCTGCATTTAAACAATTTTCTGTTTTACCGCCTCGCGTTTCATAGTTCTCTTTAAGTGTTTCAATTGTTATCCCATAGGAGGCATGTGTCACGTTTCGAGGTTTAATCATCTCACGTTTTTAGGACCGAGTTGGCGTCAGCCAGACGCAAATTGAGGGACAAGTTGGAACTTGGTCTTAAACCTACGTGACGAAATGCTCGTACACCAATAAAACATGTGATGCAACATTTTAAAACTTCTAAAAATTCGTATGTGTGTGAGAAAACTGGGTAGTGACGCTTATCCGGTGTTTTTATTTATTTTGAGCGCTTCAGGTTAGTTACGCTCCCGCGTTTAGAAGGTCAACAAGCAGTTTTAAAATAATTGGCTCCCCGGCGGACTTGTTCAAGCCGTTGTTTTTTGTGTCGGGAGACGTCGAAATTCATTCGTTTCTTTGTAATAAACCTCTTGAAATTCGTTGTGTATTAAAGTTACGTTTTAGGACAGTCATCAAAACAAGTTTAAAGCAACAGGTAGTTTATTAGCAAGGGTAGTGCTTTGTCTAAAGGGAGTGAACTTCAACTGTGAGGCAATGTAGGGTTGAAGAGCCAACAAAAACCTTTCGTCGAAAATCGTTATATTTCTACAAAAACGCCTACTGGCGGATTTTAAATAAAGGAGGTTTTCACGTGTTTAACTACCACGAGGGGTCGCACTTGGTCGTCGAATTTACCATTTGTTACACGCCATTTCGTGGATTTAAAACCTGCAGCCTCCAGAAAGAAGATTTGATCTCCCAACGTCGTTTTGCATCCAAGAGGTTCGTGGTCTGCAGCTGAATTCAGCTCCCATCAATACCAATCCGTTCAGGGGTTGCTTTTCTGTGAGACACCCTAACTGAACCTGCCGTCGTTTCTGAAATTAAGCCGCTTGGACACTAGAAGGTACAGCGAGACGCCCCAAAAAGTTTGTGACGCATATTAATAATTAATATTTCGAAATTTTTAATTGTAATCTGTGGCTATTTATAGCTACCTTTGGGGGAAGCACAGTTGATATTTTGGACATAGCGTGTGCACCAATTTAATAATATTAACCATTGTGTTTCTGGTCTATTTTAATAACTCATATGCCCCTGCATATTTAATTTTAATAGATTCAAATTGATTTTAATCTTTGTCGTCTTTCATTTTTGGTTTTTTGTTGTGACTATATGTATGTGTATTTTTCTTTTATGTACTGCTTTTGTAAAGTGTACCGGCGGTCTGAAAGTAAACGATTGCAAGGTAGATCCGTGAATGTTCTAGCTAGGATGTCGTAAACAGCTGGCATAAAAACTAATTTACTATCCTCCCATTTCGGACTTCAAAGGGGGAAGTTTCTAAGAAAGTCCGTTCTGCTCAAGGCAATTAACTTCTTTATTTAGATTAGCAAGTCGTTTCCCTAATTAACTAGTAACGTAATGAACCCCGCCCTCCCACTGAGTATAGCTGGAAAACTTTGATATACGATATCGTAACGTAGTTTTCTGTCGTAATGTTGAATTTGGCCTGCAACGATGCAAAATAACACAAAAAAATTTAACTGTAAGGCCTAAGTTGCCTGCATAAAGTGAAATTAATCAAAATGAATGTGTTTGAATTTATATGCCGCCAACTTTCGTCATAATCGGCGCTTGAATATGTAGAGCTGGCCAATTTTCGATAGGCGTCACAGGTCCGCAGTGTGCGAAGCCCTCAAGCGAGCTGCCATAACGTAGTTTCACCAAAACCCCACTAGAATATAAGATGAGCATTAGAAAGATACAAGAGCAAAATATTTGCTCTGGTCGAGTCAGTTGAGCCCAGCTCTCCACCTTTAACAGCCTGAAGCCACAAGAAGGGATTAAGCCTCAACCCCTGCAGGCAGAGCGACCCGGAGCTTTGTCAGCCTGAAGCCATTCGCCCCTAAAAACTTTCCTGCAGCTGCCGTCCCAGCCAAGCTGGTAACTGGGTGGCGTAATTTTCTGTTAAAATCGCTTTCCAGAGCTAAGCTGATTCTTCGGAGGCGAAACTTGACCCTTACAACCAATACATAAGCTTTATCAGGCGGCTCGGCTCTCTTTGACGCCGAGGAAAGCACTGAAGTGCCGGATCTGAAGCCCCACGTCGATACCGCCTTACCGATTTACAACGCCTAGTAAAAAGACCTGATGTCCTACTCTGTCGCCCCAAAATGATCTTAACAACTGGCCAGCGGTCCTATAGCTTATTACAACGCCGTAACGCATGCAGTCCTCATTGACAAAACAGTGGAAAATTGGACATTGAGCACTGCCATAATTAAGTCAGTAACCTACTTACGTGACGAAAAAACTCCCGTTCAGCGAGGGGGAAGGTCGGGACGGTCCTGCAGCCCTTCCGGCGGACTTAGGGCATCTTATAGCGTCCCGAAGAATGCAGCTATAGGCCCAATAATACGAGATATAATTGAAGGTTCTAATCCAAGTAACCTTTTTTTTTTAAATTAAACTAAATGTGGGTAGTAAGCTCGTGATATATCACGCTTTCGCTATGTTTGACTTTGAAACTGGGCACCCGGTATGCATGTTAGTGAGAACATTTTTATTTTATCGTTACTCGAAAATAAATTGAACCCTTTGGTTTAATGAGCTGCCATTAAGGACAAGTAATTGAAAAAAACTAATTTTCTAAATTTAGCCTGACCAGAGAAAAAGTTTACAAATACAACTTATTACAGTGGAAAGGTTTTTACTGAAGCCTTGCTGCTATTCAATTGTAGGGGAATTTATAGGTTTTTTATACTTCGCTAATTGTTTCCGTTATTTTTCGACAGCGAGTGTATATTTATACTGACAGTGCATTTCCGCCATTTTTGGAGAGCTCGTTGGTGGTCTTACGATTATTTAACTTAGCGATCATGTTCACTATCTATTCTTTATTATTTTTTCATTTAATTAGCGTTTAAAGCTGTTTAAAATAGTTAGTTGATTCGTCCGCCATTATAGTATTAATCTGATCTATGTTCATTTACTGTTTTCTTTCTTCATGGTATAATTTTTCATATTCATTATTGCATGTTTCATTTACTGTGTAAATTGTGGCTAGGGTTTTGTTATTTCTGTCATTTTTGGATTTATTCCATTTGTTCTTTTATACTAACTCTTGTATTTTCCTCCTGTCATTTTGTTTAAATATTCTATATAAGCATCACGTTTCTTCAGTTCTGTTCTTGCTACAATTTATTCAACGAAAAAAAGTAGAAACAATAAACTGTTTTTGTGCAGAAAACAGTGTTTGTCAAGTAAATGTTATAATTACGTTTAAAAAGTACACCAAAACAATAAAAGATGAGAAGGTGCAAGTTTCTTATCGATACTTTGGCACAGTGTTCGGATGAAGAGGTTTTTGCCAAGCGCTTTTTAGGAGGCCCGCTACTTGTAACGGCTGAGTTTGTGCCGCCTTGACATTTAATAATCACCTTGGCATTTAATCATTATTGTGCTAGGAATAGAACTAAACTGTATTTCTTACATTGTAGTAATTAGATTATAACGTATTATGCATTTAAAACTTACGATGATGCGCCTGAGTTTGTGCGCGCAAACCAACTGATTTAGTCGTTGAGTGCGGTTATTAATAGAACAAAGCAAATTATGCCCTGGCATATGGGCTCGGGGGCATTTGCTTGCCAGTAAGCGGGCTCTGCGTGACGCCCGAAGCAATAGGAACGCCACGCGAAGAATTATAAGTGTGCCAACACACAGAGCTGCAACGAGCTCGAAAGCGCCTAAAGGCCACGTGCGTGTACTTGCTGATTCAGCTCGCCAGGATAAAGCGCTGCATCATTTTCTTACTCATCGCTTCAGCTGATTTCATGCTACTGGAATCAAAACCGCAACCAGGGAATTCGAGTGGGTAATTTAAACGTTGCCTGTAGATTCAGAATTAAGCTCGTGGATTCTGCTACTACTCATAGCGTACATAACATTTATTTATTGTGTACTTTTTTATGTATTACTTTTACAAAGTATACATTTTTTGTAAACTGTTTGGCTTACCTTCTGGCAGGGTTTACAATCAGACATGCAAGAGCAACATTGACATATTCCTTAGCTGCACTGTACTCCTACGACTGGGCTAACTAGCATACAATAGGCGATATAAATTTATAGTACAGTAGAGTATAGGGTACGGGAAAAAGTCGTATTACATCCTTAAGGCACATTAATGTATTTGTAATCTGTTAAAACGGTGCTTTCAGTGTGGTATGGCTATTATTATGTTATGTTATATATTGCACTGGTATGGTGTGATAAATATAATGATATGCTTATTTTAATTGTAATTACTACTACCTACAAACTTATTTTTATTTAGGTCAAATTTTAGACTGACTAAAAATAATTCTGTTTTGATTGGTTGCGTTAATTACTTGCAAATAAAACAGTATTATGTTTTTTATTGTACTTCATTCATATGCAATTTAATATTACAGAAGGCTAGCTCGGTAGGCAAGAAAACTCATTCCTCAGAGTTGGGTTCCCCGGTACGTTATTATTAAAATTTATGTGATACGCCAATGGGCTGTAAATTTAGTTCGATCGCGCAGTCGCTACTTTGCTACGCTGTCAAAGTTCTACACAAACCGGTTTATTTTGTTGCGGTCCGCGTTTGTGATTTAATTTAACAAAAGGAGTTTTATGAGCATTTGATAAGGTAACTTTTGAATGCTCGCGCCTTCGACGGCATTAATATATCTTTTGTTTTCAGGCAAAACCGATCCTTGATTGTTAAAAGACGCTAACATGCAATTGTTTTTACTAACCTCAAATCTGGATTTAATGCTATTACTGGATAATTGCTTTCGAAAAATCCTTGAATATTCCTGGATCTCTCTTCAGTAAGACGTACTTTTGTTCTAATTGTAACTTTCCTGTTTCTAATGCCGATACTTTGATTGAAATATAGCCTGAGTTTTCTGCAGCGTTGCGGTAGCTCGTTCGGACGGCGGCTCTTGATAGTATCTGCCTGAAGCGGGAGACCTGCGATGCTGTGGCTGCTGTGGGGGCCTTCTACACGCTGGCGGATATGCTCCCGTTGAAATCTCAAGCTCAGGAACTCAATTCTGCCCGTGGCTGAAGATCGTAATCTTGAGCTGGTCTCGGCCGAAGTCCTCGGAAGGTGGTAACAAAGAAAATTATTTTTTTGTGAGCGAAATCGCTACCCACACTTTCACTGGTGCACTGGTAAATTGGCTACACAATGGTGTACTTTTTATTATTGTATATAATACTTCTATAAGAAAACTTTATTTAAATGAGATACCAAAAACTGTGTGTCAAGAATTAATTTTTATTCAATTGTTACTCTCCAGTTGTCGTTATTAACAAATGCCTATCTAAATTATAAAAACGGATGTAGACCAAGTTCAATACAATAACTTTCTTAACTAATATTACTTATAACTAAAACGATTTACAAAATTTCTGTTTCTAAAATATTGTCTTTTTATTTTGGTTTTTACTGTCTCATTGCGCCACTAACACTTTGTATTATTTAGATTGTCTTTCTCGCTAGCGTAATTACACTAACTTGTTTTTAAATAGTTCACTTCCTTCACCAATTTTGTTTTACATCCTGCTGTGTCCTTTTCCTCGTATTTTTATCAACTGTCTACTTTTCACATATTTTCAAATATTGCTGTCTAATATTACAATTGCCATGTTCTGCCTGCAACGTATTATTATAATTCTGCTTCCTTTACCTTTATTTAAGATTGCTCATAAACATTTCCTATTTAATTATGCTGACATCTACATTTCGTTTAACACGCACATATTGTTAGCTATATTTATCTATAAATTCCTTTACCTACCTTTAGGTCATCGCTATATCTCTTAGTTAACAATCGATCACTATAAAAGTATATTTGAGGCCCGTCTCTAGCATCAGTGAAGACGTCGCGGATTCTAGTTTATGATGTTATAATTGGCGCCAACAAGTTAAACTCAAATATACTGATATAAGCCAAGAAACTTGTAACTTCACTTTCTATCAACTAATAACAATACGATTATTGAACTCCCTATCAAAATGAAAGAAAGCAATACTTGTAGCTGGTTTTATTAATACTCGAACATTACTACCATCGATCAGACAATTAGCATCTTTACTATTACTACCTCACGCAGGGTACCCCAAATAGTTTAACTTAAAACGCTCGTAAGTCTAATGGTTACACAGTTTTTATATGCAAAAATATCATCAGATTCTAGCTACAACACTTATCTTTGTGCCGATATACTCGCAGACATTTAATACGTCCCGTTACTCCTAACACATGTCAGCTTGACAGGTTCCAACCTCGGCTGTCATTTGCTATACCTCGACCCTCAATACTGCGGTAGATTAGCTTTCCAATACTGTCCGCCTAATAGTTGTTGCTATAAATCGAATTTCCAGGTAACAAAAGGCAAATTCCATATTAAACTACCTACCCTGTTCACAGGCAATAAACTTCGCAATCGTTGTATTCGTGTTTCCCAGATCGCTTTACAGCTTGAATATAAATATTCATTGGAAAAATGACATCTGCTTAATGAACTCCTCTACAGGAACGGCTGGCTAGTAAACCAATTCTTTACTATCACCAAACCAGAATAAATGGCGAGATTGTCATTTACACCCCACGAAAACTCTTGCCTTTTTTAAAAGCTGATATACAAATTTTTCTCAAACAAACAAAGCCAATCTGATATTAATTTTATCGCGTCACTCTCACTAGATTCCTCATTCAACACTAGTATTAATATCAAATGCTTTTGACACGTAACAAACTCCCCCCTTACCAGAAAGGAAAAATTTCAACGAAATTTTTAACTAAATAAAAACTTTATCCTAAAAGGATACATACATATACGCTAGAGAGTCATTAAACCGTCTGTCATAAGACGTCTCTAACAATTAATCTAAAAAAAAAACCCAGTACCCACACCACAAACAAGCAACTACACTGTAGAGACGGTGATGACCCCAGGAGGAACCCAGGACCAGATCAACCCCACGGCGTACCTCCCCTGACAACTTCCAATAAACCCCCGAGGCGGAAGCACACCTCCACACAGTTTCAGGTACTGTCAGACCGAAAATAGTTAAGCCAAAACGAAGAATAACCAGGATCTTTCTTTTGACAACCCTGGGGAGAAAGCAACCCCAGTGAAAGAGGGTTAAAGAAACCAGAAAAGTGAGAGGCAGAAGCCAACATCCACACAACTCTCATACGCTCCGACGGAGGTATCCTTCAGCGCCCCGAACGGCCTGAAGAAAATCCCCACCAATCTTCATCCACATCCAACAATCACTCATCACCAGAGATTTCATCCGCACCAGATCAAAGAGAAATAAAAGAAAACAAATTGTCATTCATCTAAGTAAACAGTTCATTCAAAACAAAATCGACATTCACTACATTACAAGAGAGAAATATAGACAAAGCTTTAAGAAGAAAAGAAGGCGAAGAATGAAGAGGACTGGTCATCTTAAAAATTTTGTTTTGTAGGGAAACACCCTATATCCCCAAACTCCAAGGGATACCTAAAAGAAACGAAGAAGTTGTACTTCTTTAACGATTAATCTCGTTACCCTTATGTCTCCCTAGGAAAACCAGGATAACGTAACGCTCTTCCAATACAATCAAAAGAAAACCATCCATTAACATTTCCCAACAGGGAACTCCGTATACTTATACCCAAAAGAAGGAAAAGAACAAGATATTAAAGTTTCCCAAATATTGACCTACCCGACTGTGCCCTTCCAACCACCCTATACCTTAAAATGGGGAAAGAACAAGATATTAAAGTTCCCCAAAGAGTGACCTACCCTACTGTGCCCTTCCAACCACCCTATGCTTTACAGGAGGGAAAGCAAGATAAAAATGCTCCCTAAAGTGACCTTCCCGACAGTGCCCATCCAACCACCCTATACTTTACAAGAGGGAAAGCAAGATAAAAATGCTCCCTAAAGTGACCTTCCCTACAGTGCCCATCCAACCACCCTATGCACATCACACATCATTAATTGATCTCAGAGTTATCATAAAGTTTCAAATCCTTGGCATGCCAAGTCCCCTTTAATATTTTTCCGTCAGGATCTTTGAGTTCATAAACCCATCGTGAAAACTTTCGATTAATAATAAACGGTCCTATAAATTTTGCAGCAAGCTTGGAAGTAAACTGACGAGCAGCATCTGATAACACATAGTGTCTACGCAACACTGCTTGATCCGGAACGAACTCGAAAGGTCGTCGACGAAAGTCATAGCGAGTTTTTGACTTTTGATAAGCCTTATCCAAACGACGTTTAACATCAGCATACAGTTGCTTGAGTACTATAGAACGATTATCTAAATCTCTATCCCGATTAAATTGAATTTCCGGATTTCCATCACCAACTACCGGTTCGTGATTTAATATGATTTCTCTGCCAAAATTAATGAAATATGGAGTTTTTCCCGTAACTTCATGAACTGAGGTACGTATAGCACAAACTACGTGAGACAGATATTTATCCCAATCTCGATGACGATCTGATACATAAGCTGTCAACATAGTTTTCAGCACTCTGTTTATACGTTCCGTAGGATTAGCTTGAGGATGATAATTGGCAGTAAACGAAATCTTACAGCCATACTTCTGATTTAAAGTTTGAAACTCATGACTGCGAAACTGAACGCCATTATCACATATGATTCGCTTGGGAACCCCAAACATCAAAAATACGTCTTCCTCAACAATACGTGAGATAACCTTAGCTGATGCTGTACGGAGCGGAAACACTAATGGAAACTTACTAAAACAATCAGCCACTACGAATATATACGCGTATCCTCGTACTGAACGAGGTAAAGGACCTACAATATCACAACAGATTAGTTCCCAAGGCTTCGAAATTAATGAATGTCCACCCATATACCCTGCAGGGGCTCTCTGTTCTGGTTTAATTCGTTGACACGTTTCGCAACGGCGAACATAAGCAGCCACATCATAACGAAGTTTAGGCCAGTAGTATCTTTGTGCAATACGATGAAAAGTTTTATTAACACCCGTATGACCAGCGGTCGGAATATCGTGATTTTGTTTGATAACTTCTTGGCGTTGAGTCTGTGGAACAACCAGTTTCCAATGATCTTCATCATCTGCCAAGTCTGGATAATCGGTTCGAACATATTTATACAATTGACCGTCACTAACTCTCCAATGGGGAAATTTTCGAGGATTGTTAATAACAAATCGACACATACGATGATACCATGGATTACCAGCAGGACCAAACTGAACGTTAATAGCATCAATGACAGGAACAGCACGAGACAAAGTGTCAGGCACAACATGTTCTTTACCTTTTCGATGAATAATGTCAAAATCATATTGTTGAAGGCGAACTGCCCATCGAGCGATACGACCAACAGGGTCTTTAATACTATTAAGCCATTTTAAGCTATAATGATCAGTTACTACCGTGAACTTAGTTCCCTCAATATATGGTCTAAGTTTTTCAATAGCAAAAAGGACAGCGAGGCATTCACGCTCTGTTGTGCTAAAATTTCGTTCGTTTCTAGTAAGCGACCGACTAATGTAACATATAACTTTCTCTCCATCAGCTTGATGTTGAGTAAGTACGGCACCAATACCATAACCAGAAGCATCCGTTTGAATAACAAAGGGTACAGAAAAATCAGGGCAAGCTAATATCGGAGCAGATATCAAATGTTCTTTAATATCACTGAAGGCTCGTTCACAATTACTATCCCAGAAAAATTTCGCATTCTTGCGGAGCAAGGATGTAAGAGGTCCGATAAGTGAAGAAAAATTCGGAACAAAGCGACGATACCATGACGCCATACCAATTACACGACGTACTTCCTTCACTGACACAGGAGTAGGAATACGATTAATTGCATCTACTTTTTCTGGGTCTACTAATAAACCGCGTGAATTCACTACATAACCGAGATACTTAAGTTCTGGCTTACAAAAATGACATTTATTTTGGCTTAAAGTAAGACCAGCAGCTAATAACCGAGACACAACCTCACGAAGAGTAGAAAGATGTTTTTCGAAAGTTGGCGTACAAATTACAATATCGTCAAGATACGTAAAGACATATGGTTCCAAATCAGCACCAATAACCCTATCAATTAGGCGTTGCCACGTTGCCGGCGCCGTATGCAAACCAAACGGTAGGCGGCGAAATTGAAATAACCCCCTATTAGGCACAGTAAACGCTGTTAAAGGGCGTGAAGAAACAGCCACAGGTATCTGCCAATATGCGGATTTAATATCAAGAGTCGTAAGATAATGTGCGTCACGAAGTTTATCCAAAGTACTTGATACATATGGAATAGGATAAGCATCAGGTTGACTGACTTTATTAAGTTGGCGATAATCAACACAGAACCGATAACTACCATCTTTCTTTTTAATCATTACTATTGGAGATGACCAAGCAGAAGTCGAAGGTTCTACCACTCCCTCATCCAACATTTCCTTTAACTCAAGATCTACCTGTTTCTGCAGAGCAGGAGAAATAGGATAATATCGCTGCTTAATAGGCGACGATGTGGTTTTAATCTCATGTTCAACAAGATGAGTGCATCCTAACTTATTTCCCATTTTACTAAAAACTTCTTTGACAAAACAATCTAATTGTTCTCGCTGAACTTCAGATAAATGTTCTACAGCCTGTATTGCATTAACTTCCGGGATCAAGTGATCTTTCGAGAAGGTCCATTCGTTAATTCTAAGATCGGTTACAATACCCATTCTACGCAAAAAATCGCATCCCAAAATCAATGTATGGGGTACGGAAGGCACAACTAATAACTCACAAGTACAAACTCTATCGCGAAGCATAAGTGGTACTGTAACTATACCTAATATTTGACATTCTGCACCGTCAGCAACATTACATGTCCTATCTTTACTTGGTGTAAGCCTACAATGACCTTTCAACAGCTCCCATCCCTTTCTACCAACAACAGTATGCGAAGCACCCGAATCTAACAATCCAAGAATCTCATTACCAAAAATTGAAACTTTAAGATACGGTCTCTCATCAGGACCTGCGTGACTTAAAATATAATCTAAAACAGCTTTAGAACTAAAATCCGAATTATTTACAACATTGACCGAAGAATTTTTTCGACACCGCGCTATTCGGTCGTCTAGCGGCGTCGACCCCCATTTCCCGAACATGAAGGGCATGTACGGACAGTAAAATCAGGTCGTCCACAACCATAGCAATATTGTTTACTATTTGCTGAACAGTTACGCGCAAAATGATTCGGTTTATCACATTTCCAACATCTCAAATCAGAAGGCTTGGTTGAATTGATTACGTTCGGTGGGTTATTACTACGAGTTTGAACGTAACCCTCATTTGAGGATACATTCACTGTATGAATCCTAGCATTACATTTCGACTTTTGATAGGCTAGATCGGGTTCTAACATTCGATTTCCCTGAGTGGGAGGTCCACGGAACCGTTGTGCACGCACATGTGCATCTTCAACAGCTTTACACACTCGAAGTAATTGTGAAAAGGAAACTATGTTCTCTAAAGCCAGTTGGGTTTGGAAATGTGGTAATAAATTCCTACGTATTAGATTAAGGCGCTTTGTTTCAGAAGGCATGGATGGTAACCGATGGAATAAGTTTTCCATTATCGACACAAATACGGTCACGGGTTCATCGGCCCCCTGAGTACGATTGCGTATTTCATCCCATAAACAAGCTTCATAATCACATGGAAGAAAAGCTGAACGTAACGCATTAACTAACTGGTCCCAATTATACAAAGTATTTTTAACCGATCGATACCAAATCAAAGCATAATCGGTGAAAAATTCAACAGCCGAAGTAAAAAGTTGTTCCTTAGTAACCCCACGCGCCATTCGCAATTCTTCAATACGCTCTAGGAAACTAGACAATCCCGATTGACCATCGAAACGAAGGTTCCATTTATTCATCGGAAGGTAATTGTTATAACGTGGAGTAGCATCAATGACTTTAGTGCTGTTAAAACCAATAGGTGTCGGTAACGTTTGAAACTGTTGACTATCAATTACATTTGAATAATTAAAATGGTTTGGTGATTGATTGGCTTGTAATGGCTCATCGTCAAGGTCCATCAAGTTAACTGTTTGTGAACTAGAAGGAACTACAGGTTCATTTTCAGATGTCAATCTGGACTCGAGATCGTCCATAGCCCCTAAACACCTATTATATAGCTCATCTTTATCATCCGCTGAAGACCCCTCAAAAACTAACCGTTCTAGTCGATTTGAAATATGTACCAAGCGGGTCTGAATACGTTTATAATCATTACCACCCCTAACAAATGACTCAGAAGCTAGTATCTCTTCCACAAGAATGTCAAGCTTCCTACTGCATATATCCAATTCTTCTACGTTATTCAATTCTACTTCCGGGAACGAAGCATTTCCCGTCTTCTCTAACCTAATACGCGCTCTAAGCAATTTACGCTTTTCCGGCATATTTCCTTTACAAACAACTCCCCGTATTCGTAATTCATAATCTATCTCGTCTACCAATAACCTATCAACATCCATTCTGATTCCTCAAAGTAATTCTTTGGTTTGTCACGTTCTGACGATATTTTTCCACTTACATAAACGAGTACAGAAAGTTATGTATAACTATTGTCAGTATTGCTCCTTTCTATTATAGTACGACCTAAAGGTATATGTTCCAATCTTGTTAAAGCCCCCGTTGCTCTTCAAAAATCTTATTAAAGCCCCCGTTGGGTGCCAAACTTGTTAGCTATATTTATCTATAAATTCCTTTACCTACCTTTAGGTCATCGCTATATCTCTTAGTTAACAATCGATCACTATAAAAGTATATTTGAGGCCCGTCTCTAGCATCAGTGAAGACGTCGCGGATTCTAGTTTATGATGTTATAAATGGCGCCAACAAGTTAAACTCAAATATACTGATATAAGCCAAGAAACTTGTAACTTCACTTTCTATCAACTAATAACAATACGATTATTAAACTCCCTATCAAAATGAAAGAAAGCAATACTTGTAGCTGGTTTTATTAATACTCGAACATTACTACCATCGATCAGACAATTAGCATCTTTACTATTACTACCTCACGCAGGGTACCCCAAATAGTTTAACTTAAAACGCTCGTAAATCTAATGGTTACACAGTTTTTATATGCAAAAATATCATCAGATTCTAGCTACCACACTTATCTTTGTGCCGATATACTCGCAGACATTTAATACGTCCCGTTACTCCTAACACATGTCAGCTTGACAGGTTCCAACCTCGGCTGTCATTTGCTATACCTCGACCCTCAATACTGCGGTAGATTAGCTTTCCAATACTGTCCGCCTAATAGTTGTTGCCTGTTCACAGGCAATAAACTTCGCAATCGTTGTATTCGTGTTTCCCAGATCGCTTTACAGCTTGAATATAAATATTCATTGGAAAAATGACATCTGCTTAATGAACTCCTTTACAGGAACGGCTGGCTAGTATACCAATTCTTTACTATCACCAAACCAGAATAAATGGCGAGATTGTCATTTACACCCCACGAAAACTCTTGCCTTTTTTAAAAGCTGATATACAAATTTCCTCTCAAACAAAACCAACCTTGTTTTTATATCTTCCCTAGCAACGAACAAAGCCAATCTGATATTAATTTTATCGCGTCACTCTCACTAGATTCCTCATTCAACACTAGTATTAATATCAAATGCTTTTGACACGTAACAACATGTGCTAAAAGTAAACAGCTGATCTCATTTTAAACACGCTCAATTATAAAACGTCACTTTTAGTGAAGAAAACTAGCTCTAAAAGGCTTACTTTTGGTGGTGGTCGTAGAAAAAAAATGTAGGCACCACTCCGCTGCCGACCGAGCTTATAAGAATATTACTGGACAAACGCTCCAAAAAAAACCGCGACTTTTTCCAACAATTTCAACACTTTCGTCTGCAATATATTTTTCAAAATGTATAATATTTTTTTGCCTAATATTTTTATTGACTTGTAACCCGACCACGTCAATAATGTTGCAATAAAAATAATTAAAATTCAACAGTATTCAATTACCACATACATATATGGAAGTATAAAGTCTGCACACTTACTTGGATGCCTGCACGTCTTCAGCTATGAACTTCAATCTAGCCCGAAATTTCTATGAAAATGTGCTTCAAAAAAGTTGGGCGTTATGACCAAAATCAAAGTGGGACGTTGTGATCAAAATCAAACTTGGGAGTTATGACCAAGTTGGGCGTTATGACCAGAATCAAAAGTGGGCGTTGTGACCAAGTTGGGCGTTGTAACCAGAATCAAAGTTGGGCGTTGTGACCAAGTTGGGCGTTGTGACCAAAATCGAAATTGGGCGTTGTGACCAAGTTGGGCGTTCTGACCAAAATCGAAATTGGGCGTAATGACCAAAAATGTGGTTTCAGTTGCGTCGCTAGCTCTCTTCTATAACAGGCGTCGGTGGGCGTTGTGACCAAGTTGGGCGTTGTGACCAAAATAAAAATTGGGCGTTGTGACCAAGTTGGGAGTTGTGACCAGAATGAAAGTTGGGCGTTATGACCAAATTCTGAGTTGGGGTTTGTGATCAGTGGGCGTTGTGTCACAGCCCCGTTTTTTCTAGAACTGTACTTTGAATTAGAAGTAGTGGAAGTGAGGCATTTTTCTATGATGCTAGATACAAAATGGTACTTCCTCTGGTATGGTTAACATGTACAGTTACAGTGATCCCACAATGCTAATGAGACGTCTTACAAAATGATCTGTTAAACAATAATAAAGGTTCTAACAGTCTTGGAAATCATCAATAATTAATAAACGACAAATTTAAAAATTCAAACATGTGTTGATAGAGAACTATATTTGTTACTATTATGAAATTAAATCCAATACAATACCATTTTAGAGAAAATCTTTTTAAAACACTGCATTTTCATCAGGAACCTTTGATTTATTTTTGTTTGCATGAAGAGCAACTTATTGTAGACTTTGCTTTTCAGTAAATTTTTACGTTCAAGTAAAGATTAGTTATTAAATGTTTACAGTTTAAGGATATCAAGACTTTTGAGTAATTATGAGGTTATATTTAGCATTGACAATTTCGTTGTTGAATTATTTATATCAGTAGAAATAAAACAAAAGTTTACGTTCAAAAACAGAAATTTGCAACAAAATACAGGGAAGCAATTATATAATAACTAATTATTTCTTTCCGAGTAATCGCTAATCTTAAAAGTACGAAGGGTTATCGTGTGGTGATGTAATACGCTTCGTTTTTGTTATAGTTTGTTTAATAAGTGTTGAAGTTTACTTGCTTCCAGTGGTTTGCATCAAAAAGTAGCTGCAGCTACATTGGATCATATATTTTCTATTAGCGTGTTTACTATAAACACTGACGTGCCAATTTTGTGTCCATAAATCTAGAAACATTTCGGAGCACCAATATTTTATTTATATGATTTAGATTTCTGTCGATTGATTGAAAGTTCTACTATAACGGAATGATATTGGCTCTGCGATTATACTAGTCCTTCCAGTTTTTGTTTAAGATTTTAGACAAAAATAAAGGAGTTAAATTGTATTTTTTTGAGGTGTTGCATTTTAACAAAGAATTTTCAAAGTTACAAAATTACATAAAATTCCGCTTCCATACCCAATTTGATTTTGTATTTTTTTTTAAATAAAAAATATACATTCAAGATTTTTGCATTTGTTTGGTAGTTAACTGCACTTTCGGAATTAACGTTATGTAACTGAATGTTGTTAGTGTTTTGAAATTAATCAACTTTTGATAACCTTTCTGCTCTGGAAAAATGTAAAATAATCGCTCTTGTAAGTGTTTTTCTTCCTTTTTTTTTGTCTTTACTGTTTTATCTTGTTTTTGTCAGCTTTAATTATTGTTGCAGTTTCACATAATTAAATTGCTCTTTTGCACATTCTCCCATTCTTTTCCACTCAATTGTCATCTGATTTATAACACTTGTACTCCTTGGTTCCATTACAGAAAGATATGCTCCTTGGATTTTTGTCTAAGGGCTTGCTGTGTCATTGCTTGTAATTGATCATCTTTCGTAGTTCTACTTTTAGCCTTTAGCTTATAATTGTGTTTCGAATTTCTTCTTTGTTATCCTTTGTATGGCTAAGAAATTTTGGTTCACTTGTTTTTAAATGCGTTTTCTGTCGCTTGTAAAGGACCTATGTCTGAGTATTTTATGAGACGATAGATATAGTAGTTGTAGCTGCGTCATTTTGGTTCTTTTTTGCAGAGTATGCTACTATTTATTGTAGAATATAGCTTTGCTGTTGCGTTCAATCTGTTATTTATTTATTGCTAAATGACCCTCTTACTGATCAGCGTTGTTTCTGGATACCTTAAATTAAGTATGTACATTATGTTGCATCACTATGCTTTATCAACTTTTAAATATTCTGCCAACTGAATATTTCTATACATTAGAAAACATTTTCAGCTTTCTTCTGCAGCTCTGTTTATACTAGCAGTTACCAGATTATTTATAGAATTGACGGTATTCATATTCTTGCACTCAATTATGACTTTTTCATCTTATACTTATATTTCTCTGCAATTAATATAAACACGTTTAGTACATTTCTTATCTGACATTGTTGAAGTTTAGTTTTCTATTCTTATATTATTTCCTCTACTATTGTATAGGGCTTTTTATAGTAGTTGAGCCAGATCAGCGCTCAATTCGCAATAGGTATATGCGTTTCAGTTTGTTCTTGCTTTTGATAAAAGCTAAAATATGCGCTGGTCTGAATAGCAGCCGCTTGAGTTACAATATTGGTTATCCCTAAATTTAGTTTGGCGCTTTTCAATCAATTTCTATTTATTGAAACAGAGGAAATAATAGTTTGGTGTGCCATTTAATGCGATGGTTAATTATCCTAGGAAACATATTTAACCACGGAAGTTGTTTAAAAGGTACCTAATATGCAAGATGCTGTGATATCGGCCTAGAAAAGTCTTTAAGTAGGAATTTATCTACAACATTTGGCTTGTGAGTTTTTGTTAGGATAATGGGCAGGGTTATATTGTGCACATGCCTGTATTGCCACTAGGATTGTTACCTTTGCATCTCCAGAGGGTGTTCTTAGAGTTGTAATCGTCCATATTCCAAACTAACTGGATTAGTTCAATGAGAGACGAGGATTGTGAGGAATTTGTAGGAATTTGCTAAGAGTTGTTGGATTGTTGCTTTGGTGTGACAGATTGGGTTTTGTTTGTATCGTATGGTTTGTGGTAGGGCGCTGTGGTTATATAGTTATATAAACTGTTATGGTCTAAACTCGGGTTAAACAGACACGCGTTGGGAGGTCAAATCATACATAAAAAACCTCCGATTGGCTCGCGGCTAACTCGGCGTTGAAGGGAGGGATTTATTAATTCTCGGATAAGCAATACGGCCGATCCAAACCCATTAATCGTAGGTAATTACCCGTTGAAGTCGGGTGTGCGCCACTGCAAGAGTCAGGTAGTTTAATACTATTACCTCAGTACTTGCAGTTGCTGCGAGACGGCTCTTGGTAGTGGAAGTGAAAGCTTTTCCGGTGACTTACTTTATGATTACATAAATAAAATAAAAACACACTAGAACACGTTTATCTGAAATTTCTAATTTGCAAAACAATGATTATTAGTAAGACAAGAAAAGAAAGGAAGAGCCCCCTGAGAAATCCTCCGGTAAAGATAGGGCGGCGCAGTTAATCCAAACTGCTCATAGCTGGCCCTGCATTAAGCTACACATAAAAATACAATCGTAGACCTAGCCGCAGTAAATCATGCTGGTGAAACACCAGAATTTCACTGGAATGCGGATTGCACAGAGGCGTGACGCAAAATGCATTGCAGAAGTTAACGTGCTTTACCGTTTAACTGGGTATAATTTAATAGCGGATCGACGCGGTTGCAAAATGGCGCATTTTGGTGTCAATCGATAGCTGCTGAACAGTCTTTCGGAGAGGATTTAACGGTGTAACGATATATAGTGGGAGCTATACGGAAGGTCAGTTGTTGGAAACGTAAAAAATAGGCTTTAGAGTGAGAAGCAAGGCGGTTTTACGTAGATTAAACAGCACTAGAACGGCACTGGGGTTTCTATAGCGGAAGATCTCACGAAGAACGGTAACCGGAAATTATTTTAAAATTTAAGCCTAGACTTAGTTTAACTTTGGGCCGTCCCTAGGGAATATTACACTTAGAAGACCCCTAATGCGTAAACTGTCGTGGTAGAGCATTCTGTCAGATACCGTGCTTGTAGCAATTACACCTAGAAACCAGAATCTGTTCTACGTATTCCTCCTCCTCAGTCCGTTCACCACTCGTAGGGGTATGGTGGCATCATGAGTTAAGTAGTTGAGTTGATGGTCGTCTTACTACCCTATAAAAAACAAAGGTTGCTAGCTACTTCAAACATTTCGTGATTAAAACCTTGAACGTCACCACTTGCGTTCTCCTGTAAGCTACTGCCGATTTTTTTAGATTCTGCATCGCGAGTAGATTCTTGACTACCGACCGCTTCTAGTAATTTTCGATTCCATTTCCAAAGGGCTAATGCCGTCCATAAATTTTCGTCGTGTTTAAACCTTCCCGGGAATTTTCCAAGTTACAAGCCAAAGACCGATTAGCACACATTTTGAGAGTGAAAGCAACATTTTTGACGGAAGTATGATGTAAGTGTTTCAGAAATTATCATATAGTTTGGTCGCCCAATTGTTTTATGAAGCTTAGCTTGTTAGGCAGATTAACCAATTTTCGTAGCTAACCCATCTTCGATCCAGGTGCACGCGACGCACCCTTTCTATTTAGCAAATTATTGGGCTCTCAGTTTATGTGTAATATTCCCTAGGGACGGCCCAAGGTTAAACTAAGTCTAGGCTTAAATTTAAAATAATTTCCGGTTACCGTTCTTCGTGAGATCTTCCGCTATAGAAACCCCAGTGCCGTTTTAGTGGTGTTTAATCTACGTAAATTTATGGACGGCATTAGCCCTTTGGAAATGGAATCGAAAATTACTAGAAGCGGTCGGTAGTCAAGAATCTATTCGCGATGCAGAATCTAAAAAAATCGGCAGTAGCTTACAGGAGAACGCAAGTGGTGACGTTCAAGGTTTTAATCACGAAATGTTTGAAGTACCTAGCAACCTTTGTTTTTTATAGGGTAGTAAGACGACCATCAACTCAACTACTTAACTCATGATGCCACCATACCCCTACGAGTGGTGAACGGACTGAGGAGGAGGAATACGTTGAACAGATTCTGGTTTCTAGGTGTAATTGCTACAAGCACGGTATCTGACAGAATGCTCTACCACGACAGTTTACGCATTACGGCTCTTCTAAGTGTATTTCACACCGAGCTGGGAGGCAGTAGTATTTTGTAGCACGCCCTAGACGTTGACAATTTGTACACCGGAGACTGTCCACTGCTTCGCCGAGGCCGGATTATTATTATGCAATGTAGTAATCGACTGAGTTGGAATATATCTTTTGCTTTTTCTGTTTTATTTAATTCGGTTGCACAAACGGAAATACTAACAATGTTATTTTAAAAAAATATAGACAGTGAAACAATACCGAAGGAATGGAAAAAAGCATCACATCTTCAAACAAGGCTGTAAAAAACTTCCAGAAAACTACAGAGGAATAACACTTCTTAATTCCATTATGAAACTATTTACTGGTTTTTTGAAAACTTGATTAAACAACTACATCGACATGAGCGACGTACAACAAGGATTTTGCCAAAAACCGATCTACTGTAGACGCCATCTTCATGTTACGACAACTTGTTGAGAATGCAATTGAATTCGAGAAACCAGCTTTCTTGTGCTTTGTCGATCTCAAAAAAAGGATTTGACAAAGTGAGACTACCTGACATAATAGAAATACTTAGAGAACATAACGTACCTCAAGAGATAATCAAAGCGATAGTACAACTAAATACTGGTACCACAACAAGCACAATGGTAAACAACAACCTGACGGAAGAAATTCAACTACAGACCGGAATTAGAGAAGGCGATTCGCTAAGCCCGTTTCTGTTTAACACAGTCGTAGATAGCATAATACAAAAAACCAAAACAGCAGGTCGAGGATATATTACAAATAAACGGAAATTAAAAATACTATGTTACGCTGACGACGCCAGTTTACTCCACTTGTTTCACCTGGCATGTCTACAATATATGGAAGTATCTGTGAAAAAGACAAAATCGCTAGTAGTGTCTAACCAACCTATCCGATGCAAACTCGCAGTGAACGATAAAGTGATAGAGCGGGTAATGAAATTTAAATACTTAGGAACAGACATAACAGTCTGCCAAAATAGAGTAGAAGAAACAAAGACACAAACAGAAAACGCCAAAAGGATCGTAGACTGGCAGACAGAACGAGATATAACGATATCAGACAACAATGCGATGTTCCAGATATTGTAAGATGGTCGAGGCAGCGAAAGCGAGAATGGAATCAACACGTTTCCAGGATGACTCCAGAAAGAATAGTGAAGATTGCTCGCGATGGAAAACCCAGATCACGCAGGCCAATAGGAAGACCACCTAAAAGATCGGTAGAAAGTTGGACATCCACTTCCCAAGAAAATTAAATATTTGGAAAGAACAGGCTGAAAGCCTTAACTAAGAAGAAGAACAAGAAGAAACGGGAATACGATTTCCTAGTAATATGGCCACTGTCACTACAGAAAAGTGCTAAAATAAAGGTTTAGCAAATACTTCTGGCATTGTACTGAAGGTTGAAAGATTTATGATTATTACAGCAAGGTTTGAATTGTATGGGTTGCCGAAAGTATTATAGGCTCTTTTTCTTTATTTGTATAGTAGTATTGGATGAGTAAACGGTAGTCGTCGACTTATTTATGCTAATATAATCTACATCCTGCCATTTGATAAATCCTTTGGTATGGTTGTAATTTGGTTTTTATTCTAAAAATCGCGAGATATAGGCTTTCTATATAACTATTATTTTTTATCCCAGTAGTACGTTACTATCTTCAGTCTTGAGCTGGCATATCAGTTAGTTCTATAAAAGAGTTTATGATTTTTTCCAAAATTAGTTTCCAGTTCTTCTTGTAAGTTCCCCAACTCCTCTCATTCCCATTTCTGGTTGCTGCATCGAAAACATGCACTAAGTCTGTGGGACAGGCCATCAGTTTTTGATCTTGTCAACTACTGGTTTTAGTTCAAAAACCAGATCTAAATTGGAGATTACGTATATACGTAGGTCACAAGATCACTACATATAGTTTTCACCAAAAAATATTTTTTTGGTTTCCCTTAAGCGGGTATGGGTACAACTGTCATCTCGCCCAATGAAAGACGAATTTCAAACATGTCGTTCTCCAACCATAAAGCGCATCGCGGCCAAAGCAAGTATCGCAGCCACTCCTCCCTCAAATGGGCCTTTTAGAGTAGTAGTGAACACGTCGTAAATGCAGTCAACTCACTTCGGGGTCACCACAATGCAGCGTTATTGGTTATATGAGTTAAACTAACTGCATTTATGTTAAGAATTGTGCAAGTAGAATAAAACGCACGTGTATCTTTTGAATTAGAAAACAATTCTCCTCTATCACAATTCTTGTAACCTAGTGATACGTTTCTAGGTTACGTATATATGTAGATAAAGTTTAATTTCGATGAATTTTCTTCGATAAATTGAGTTAAGTGAATTGTGTTCGATCAACTGTATTTCGATCAATTTGCGACATCCCTCTGGAATGGGGTTGCGTTTTAGGGTTTATATAAACTGCTCAAAATGTTTTCTCCACATATACATTATTGTTTGTTCTTGTATTAATGTATTTATTATAGTAATTTCTTAGCAACCGTTGATGGTTCTCTCGAGAATACCTTGGAGTACTTTATTGTACAATAATCCAACCATAGTGTGCAATGTTAGTATGTCAGTCATTTAATGGTTGGTTTTCTAACAGTTGAACACTTTACGGTGCAGGTAGTCTTTGGTCCTGCTATTTGTTTGAGCTGGCAGAGCTAGCTGGTGGTCAGATTTCTTGTTAACATCTTGTCCTTGATGTCCTGGTACCCAAATCAGTTTAAACCTGTTGTGTTTACCCATCTGCATGAATTCTTCACTCCTGTTGTTGTAACCGATTTGGATCTATCTGTGTGAACCAGATTTCACCGTGCAGCATGTTCATCTTAATTTCCTTGTTCGAGTATTCCCGTTCTGGACCTAATACTGCTTCATATGGTTTACAAAAATCTTAAGATTTCGATTTTATCTGATTTCGCTTGCAATATGAAATTTGTTTTTAGACGTTTAAAGACATCAGTCAGATCCAGAATAACTATCAATATCATTTACAGTCCATAAGCTACTATACCAGGGCAGCAGTAGTGAATGTAATAACCTTGACATAGAGCCAATGTAACATATTAGATTTTAGCCTCCATATATTTCCAAACATCCTCCTGCTTGACCAAAGGGCTCTGCTTGTCTTATTTGTCAAGTAATCTTAATGGCGTTTAAAAGTTGCTTTGATGTTCTTAAATATTTGACTTTTCTATCACCTGCACTCTTTTCTGTACATGAAGAACTTTCTGTAGTTGTTTTTCTTTTTCGTGGTATTGCTAAAACTGAGGTCATTTTTGTATTAACCCATAGTACCTTTGCTTCGCACTATCTTTCTACAATATTGAGTGCCATTTCATTCTGCTGGAAACAGTCCCCTCAAATTTTCAGTGGATCTATGTATATGGTTATGCCAGCTGCATAGCCCTGATCATATATTCCCTTTTCTTCTAATTCTCACAACAGACCATCGACCACCAGGCACCACAGTAGAGCGGACAATACTCCTTTCTGCTGGTAGTTTCGGCTGACTGAGACTGTTGTGGTAATATCGTTCAGAGCAGTTGTTTCTAGCATGTTTGTTATTTATTGGTTGAGCACAGAGCGTAAGCCCTATATCTCACTGTTGACTCTTCGATATACCGATGTGCCAAAATTATATATAACAGCCATGAGATAACATGAACAAGAAAATAGGATGCATTGCTTGAGTAAAAACGAGATAAAAATAGAAGTAAATATTCGAGTGGGTTTAACGTTTATTTGAATTATGACATTATGGTAACTAAACATGCCTACTACGTTTTTGTATGGTCATATCTGTCTTACTCGAGCATTCTATTTTGTTGTTCATATTATCTCATTACAGTTATATATAACTAGCAAGATGCCCGTTCTTCGTACGGACTACAAATGTTTTCTTCTCTTCTAAATCTTAAATAAATCCTTGAGTGCCTCCCCGTCACACAATACGTCATAACGCGATTTAACGAATTTTTAAACTTGTGCCGGTTGATAAATAAAAATACACTAAAATAAAACATCTGCGGGGCCGCTCGGTGGGCCCAAAACAGATAAAATGAGTGTTACTCACTTAACTAATAATCTCACACAATTGTCGCTTTTTTAGACATCACCAAAGCTTTTGACAAAGTCTGGATCAAAGGCCTCATCTACAAGCTACTCCAACTGCAACTTTCAGCATACCTAGTCAACATTGTAGCATCGTTTTTATGCAACAGAACATTCGCTGTCAGAATCAACTCATCCCTATCGAAGACAACAGACATCAAGGCAGGCGTCCCACAAGGCTCTGTGCTAGGACCACTTCTATTCAACATCTTTGTGCATGACATCCCACAAACTCCTAATTCAACCATATCAATGTTCGCCGATGATACTGCATTAATTTCACAGCACAGCAACATTAACATAGCAGCACAAAATTTACAAACAGCTATTAACGAAACCCTCGGATGGTTTGACAAATGGTGCATCGCGATTAATCACGAAAAATGCGAATTAAAAATATTTACACTTAAACGACCAACTGACCCACCTCAACTAACAATCAATAATAGCCCAGTGGAATGGAATCCACCAGATTCAGCTGTAAGGTATCTTGGTGTATACCTCGACAGGAGATTAACATGGAGCCTACATATTAACAAAAAATTAAATGAATGCTACACCCGAATAGGCATGCTTTACCCCATAATAAACCGCAAATCGACCCTAAAAACAAAGTGTTCGATCTTAATATACAAATCAATATTAAGACCAATAATTGGGTACGGATGCCCTGTGTGGAGTGCCACTAGCAAAACTAACATAAAAAAGTTACAAGTGTTACAGAACAAAGTTCTGCGAATTGCAGTAAATGCGCCTTGGTTCGTCCGCAATACCCAAATTCACAAAGACTTACAAATGCCGTCAGTGGTGGAATATATACAAAAAACTACAAAAACATTTTTAAAAAACATTAATAAGTGCGCGAGTGCCGCTAACTATTCCCTCGGTAAAAAACACTTGCATACAAGATTAAAACGTCAACTTCCTCAAGACATCTGGATATCCTCAAGTGAATCCGACAACGATTAGCACGCAAGCTACAGAGGAATCTCACAACGAGACGTCCTCCTTCTAACCATGTCTCAACAACCATCCCCAGATAACAGAACCATGTATAGCATCCAGTATGCTGATCTGGTTTCCAAGAAAAGAAAAAAAAAAACTAATAATAACGATAATCCCAAAACTGTTGCAATGGAATGGCAAAAGAACTCACAAAAACGTGATAACTCCGAACTTTCACCTCAACCAGAACCCAGTAATAGTAAAAGATACCTTTTTGAAATAAACTCCCTCATCGCTTCTAACAAATATTACCAACTCAGTACGGATAACAGCGATAAATCTGCAGTGAAAAATGCCGCTGATTGTGATAACGATAAAGTGCTAAACCAAAGTGACCCGCTGCAATTAACTGTAAGTAAAACTAAAATTCCACCAATTTTTCTCCACGAAGCCAACCATTATCAAAAAATTGTCAAAGATATAAAAGACACAGTAAAGAATGAATTTACAGTCATTACCAGGGGAACATCAATGAAAGTAAACTTAACTAGCATCGAAGACTTTCGTAAATTAACGAAATACTATTCCGACGAAAAAGTTAAATTTCACACATTTCAAAGCCCAGACTCTAATAATTTAAAGGTCATGATGAGAAACGTTCCAATTTCACTCTCAGAACTCGAAATAACAGGTGAGCTCGTTAAACTTGGATATTCAGTTGAAAAAGTTGCCAGACTGTACAATAAAAACAAAAAACCGATACCCTTATGTTCCATCGAATTAACCAATAATAATAAATCCAAAGAAATATACGGACTAACGAAACTCTGTTACTGCATTATTTCGATTGAGCCTAGAAGAAAAGCAACCGATACACTCCAATGCAAAAATTGTCAGAGGTATGGGCATACCCGAAATTATTGCAAGTTAGAGCCCCCATGCGTCAAATGCACAGAAAATCATCTATATACGGAATGCAAAAAAGTCAAAGACGTAGATAAGCCCATGTGTGTAAATTGTGGAGGGGAGCATCCCGCTAATTATAAGGGATGCAGCTACTATACCAAACTTACACGTAGCTATACATCCGAGACACCTCAAAATCCGACCGCTACACAAGACAATAATTCACAGCACAACCGTGGACAAAGATCATACCACAATTTCACAACTACTAATCGAACATACTCTGCTGCAACTCAAAATACACAAAGCCAGGCTAATAAAGAGGAAAATATAGATGTGCTTAAACAAATTATTAAAATCATAATTGAAGCTCTAGTACCACATTTGGATAAACTTCAGCCCATAATTTCAACTTTAATTCCTGCTATACTTACCTATGGCACAAAGTAAAGGTAGGGACAACATATTACAAAACTTAAAGATACTTAACTGGAATGCCAATGGCATTAAAAACCAAAGATCGCTTCTCATATCATTTTTAGTTCAGTACAATGTGGATATCGCATGTATAACAGAGACTCACCTAATCGAACATGAAAAATTTACAATCCCAAATTATCAATTAATCAGGAACGATAGACCCGCTCCAATTGCTTCTGGCGGAGTTGCTATTTTATTTAAGAAAAACATCAACGCGCATATTTATGAAATGAGCGAATTACTAAACCTAGAAGCCGTAGCAATCCAACATAAGTTAAGCTGCGGAAATGTGGTTAATATCATTTGCGCATACAAACAACCCAATCGCCAATTGTTGGAACGAGATATCGTAACTGTATTTGGAGATCCCAAACCGACTCTAGTTATCGGAGATCTTAATAGTAAAAACCAAATCTCGGGATGTAGAGCAAATAACCCCAATGGCGTAAAACTTCACACTTTTTCGTCAATTCATGCTATACAAATAGTAGCACCTACCGACTTCACGTATCATCCATACAGAATGGATCATGCTCCGGATATCCTAAATATAGTACTTGTCAAAAATTTTAATAAACTTGTTTACCAAGAAGTGCTTACAGAAATGGACTCAGACCACTTACCGGTATTGATTGCATTTGAAGACAATCCGCAAGCTCTCTCCATACTACCCAGACTAATTAATGGTGTTGTAGATTGGGAAAAATTCCAGCAAAACCTCAACAGGGTACTAGAGTGTCCAAAAAATATGAACACATCTGAAGACGTAAATACAGCGGTGGATAAATACACTAAAAATATTACAGAGTCATTACGAAATGCTACCACTCTAAAATCAAAACAGTTAATAAGAGAGAAGAATAGAACTCGCAGAATGTGGCAAAGAACAAGAAACCCAACTATGAAACAACAACTAAATCGCCTGATTCGCAACGTCAAGAACGAACTAGAAAGTCACAGAATAAGATCTTATCAAAGATATATAGAAGAACTTGAGCCACAAGATGCTACTCTGTGGAGAGCTACCCGAAGAATCCTAAACCATCCAAATCCAGTCTTCACATTAAAAATAGACAACATCAAATACTCGTCCGATAGCGAGAAAGCAAAAGCTTTTGCTGATTATTGGCAAAAAATATTTACCACTCAACTAAATGACAGGCAGTTAGCTGAAGCTCAGCGATCACAAGAAGCAATCGAAGCTTATGTAAATGAAGCACCTTTACAAATAGACCCAACATCACCAACAGAACTTAAGAGATACATAAACAGTTTGAAGCTCAAAAAGTCCCCGGGGCACGACTTGATTCCAAATGTAGTATTACAAAAATTGACCCTTAAAGCTGTAGCTCATTTGGCAACAATATTTAATGTATGCCTGAGAATAGGCTATTTTCCAACTTCCTGGAAGGAAGCTGTAATAATTCTAATCCACAAAGTGGGTAAAGACAAGTCTAATCCAGATAATTATAGACCAATAAGTCTCTTACCATCACTTGCAAAAATTTTAGAGAAGGTTATACAAAACAGATTAAACGAGCATCTAACAGAATATAAAGTAATTCCGCATTACCAGTTTGGTTTTAAAGCGTTACACTCAACTAATCACCAGCTCCTTAGAATTGTGGAACTGATCGAGCGAGGATATGAGAATAAAGCACATACTATCATAGCATTCTTAGATATAAGAAAAGCTTTTGATTCCGTGTGGACAACAGGACTTATCTTCAAACTGGCACAAATTAATCTGCCCAAGTACCTTCTACTCATCATAAGTTCGTTTCTAGAATTGCGAGCTTTTAAAATACGTGTTGGAACGGAACATTCTACGACAAGGCCTATAGAAGCAGGGGTACCACAGGGATCAATATTAGGCCCAACTTTGTTTAACGTATACACATCTGACTTCCCAATCTTCGGAGATGAGTCAATAGCGATGTACGCAGACGACACTGCGGTGATTTCCCAACATCAAGACATTAATATAGCCAGAAACAACTTGTTACGGTATTAAAAGAACTTTACGACACCCACCCAAGGTGAGCATCGCACCATGGAATCAGTCCTGAAAAACTGGCACACTTGCCCTGAGATCGGCTAAAAATAGGCTAAAGGCCACGGCTGGAACGCTCAGGGAGTCGGGCGTGAGTCACACGATACGTTCTGGGCAAGCGTGTTGCGGCATATATATATATAGGGTATGTCAAAATCATGAGGGCGCCACCAAGCCTGTCTTAACCCGACTAACCGGGCCTGGACGGTTAGACGGGAGCGAAGCACGCAAAATACTCCGTCGATAGGATTACTCAAGAGTTGCAAGGTCAAATAACAATTTCGAGATTGCCTTATGCAAAGGTTGTAATTAGGTGCCAATCCGACCGCGACTACGCAGCTGTCTCACCCACCTGTACGCTCAAAGCTCCCTCGTCCCGTCGCACAATAATCATTACACTGAAGGGGGCGCTTATCTGAAACAGAACATGCACAAGTCGAAACAAAACAATAGTTCCCTTAACTAACAAATCATATATTGAATCACGGGTTACAATGGGGCAGCGGAGTGCGTCGCCCTCTATCTATAAATAGATTATATCTAAGAAAACACCAGCTGGCGCGCGCTCTAAACTTAGCGACAGATGTTCAGAATAAACAAGGTAGCACTAGGCGCAAGCTCGTGCAAAGATATAATCTAAAGTCCGGAATGAATGCACAGCATGCGGGCGCGACGCCTTATGCAGCAAACAGTAAGGCAAGCCCTTGTAAAATCGACAGTCTGTAATTCGGAATGAACGCACAAATATGACGACAGTGCCTGTAGGCACAAGAGATGTGACGGGCTCGCTCGCGGCGTCCCAATACAGCTCGTACGCGGGGCTTAATGCTCTCCGCGGGACAGGTACACTCGCGTTCACAGCGGTAATCAGTTCAAAGACACATACTTTAATATGTAGGCGGTTGGGGAGCCTGGTACAGTTGAGTTGCGACAGGCTGCAGTCTTAGGTGGCAGGTACATTCGATGTTCGACGGCTATAGGGATGAGTGGACATCCGCCATACTGGCGACGTGAGACGCGTCAGGACGCGTACAACTGGACGACGAAAACTGGGCCACTTTCGCTCTGCGGGACAGATCCTCGAAGGTCGAGATGAAGGGGCACGATCCCTTACTTACGGGAGCAGGAACTGGGCTCAGGATGCACCCACGCTACGCCGAAACAATTCGGTATTCACACACAACCACCACACGAACGCTCTCTGCAACGGGCTGCGATCAACTGCCACTTAAGGCGAAACCGTTTGTCACATACTTGCTGAAGCAGCACTCGACGGGAAAAAGACTGACGCCCCCGCCAAGGGCGGGAGTACCGCACGAACGCACACACTATCCGACCTCTTATTCGATCGAC